>BQNB010071009.1:14033-32915 GCA_026074375.1 Tanacetum coccineum
ATTGTAACTTGTTCTCATGTTCTTAAATAACTTGTCTCATCTTCCCTTATTGTGGTGTATAACGCTGAATCTTTATTTCTATAATTTGAGTTATCTCTAATTTTAGAGTAAAATTATTAATCTATCTCTTCTCATTCACTTTATCTTCATGATGAGCTCCCTCCTCCTCCACTCTAAGTTGTGAGACCTATTATATGGCTAGAAAGCCCTAAACGACACTATTTGTTGATTTCATTTTGCTTGGAGTCATCCCTAATTTTGGAGTAAATTATTAATCTTTCTCTTCTCATCCACTTTCTCTTCAGGATGATCTCCATCCACTCTAAGTTGTGAGACCAATTTTATATGCCTAGAAAGCCTTAAACGTTACCAACATTGTAACTTGTTCTTTTGTTTTGAAATAAGTTATCTCATCATTCCTTATTGTGGTGTATAACACTTACTCTTTATTTCTTTCTATGGCTTACTCTCACCGTCTCCTTCACTTTCTCTATTCGTTGATTTCTCTTTGCTTGAAGTCATCCCAAATTCTAGAGTAAAATTATTAATCTTTCTCTTCTTATTCATTTTCTCTTCATCATGCTCTCCCTCCACTCTAAGTTGTAAGACCTATTTTATATGGCTAGAAGGCCCTAAACGATACCAACATTGTAACTTGTTTTCCTATTTTTAAATAACTTATCTCATCATCCTTTATTGTGGTGTATAACCCCGACTCTTTATTTCTTTCTATGGCTTACGCTCATCGTCTCCTTCACTTTCTCTATTCGTTGTTTTCTCTTTGCTTGGAGTCATCCTTAAATCTAGAGTAAAATTATGAATCTTTCTCTTCTTATTCATTTTCTCTTCATGATGATCTCCCTCCACTCTAAGTTGTGAGACCTATTTTATATGCCTAGAAAGCCATAAACGTTAACAACAATGTAACTTGTTCTCCTATTTCTAAATAACTTATATCATCATCCCATATTCCTTATTGTGGTGTATACATCCCTTATTGTGGTATACAACTCAGACTCTTTATTTCTTTCTATGGCTTACTCTCATCGTCTCCTTCACTTTAACTATTCAATGATTTCTCTTTGATTGGAGTCATCCCTAAATCTGGAGTAAAATTATTAATCTCTCTCTTCTCATTAACTTTCTCTTCATGATGATCTCCCTCCACTATAAGTTGTGAGACCTATTTTATATGGCTAGAAAGCCCCAAACGATACCTACATTGTAACTTGTTTTCCTGTTTTTAAATAACTTATCTCATCATCCCTTATTGTGGTGTATAACCCTGACTCTTTATTTCGTTCTATGGCTTACTCTCATCGTCTCCTTTAGTTTCTCTATTTGTTGATATCTATTTAATTGGAGTCATCCTTAATTCTGGAGTAAAATTATGAATCTTTATCTTCTCATTCATTTTTACTTCATGATGATCTCACTCTGCTATAAGTTGTGAGACCTATTTTATATGGCTAGAAACCCCTAAACGATACCAACATTGTAACTTGGTCTCTTGTTTTTAAATAACTTGTCTCATCATCCCCTATTGTGGTGTATAACCCTAACTCTTTATTTTTTCTATGGTTTACTCTCATTGTCTCCTTCACTTTCTCTATTCATTGATATCTCTTTAATTAGAGTTATCCCTAATTTTGGAGTAAAATTATTAATCTTTCTCTTCTCATTCACTTTCTTTTCATGATGATCTCGCTCCACTCTAAGTTGTGAGACCTATTTTATATGACTAGAAAGCCTTAAACGTTACCAACATTGTAACTTGTTCTCCTGTTTTTAAATAATTTTTCTCATCATCCCTTATTGTGGTGTATAACTCTGATTCTTTATTTCGTTCTATGGCTTACTCTCATCGTCTCCTTCACTTTCTCTATTTGTTGATATCTCTTTAATTGAGTCATCCTCAATTCTGGAGTAAAATTATGAATCTTTTGATTCTCATTCACTTTCACTTCATGATGATCTCACTCTACTCTAAGTTGTGAGACCTATTTTATATGGCTATAAAGCCCTAAACGATACCAACATTGTAACTTGTTCTCTTGTTTTTAAATAACTTATCTCATCATCCCTTATTGTGGTGTATAACCCTGACTCTTTATTTCTTTCTATGGTTTACTCTCATTGTCTCCTTCACTTTCTCTATTCGTTGATATCTCTTTAATTGGAGTTATCCCTAATTTAGGAGTAAAATTATTAATCTTTCTCTTCTCATTCACTTTCTCTTCATAATGATCTCCTTCCACTCTAAATTGTGAGACCTATTTTATATGCCTAGAAAGACCTAAATGTTACCAACATTGTAACTTGTTCTTCTGTTTTTAAATAATTTTTCTCATCATCCCTTATTGTGGTGTAAAACCCTAACTCTTTATTTCTTATTATGGCTTACTATTAATCTTTCTCTTCTCATTAAGTTTTTATTCATGATGATCTCCCTCCACTCTAAGTTGTGAGACCTATTTTATATGCATAGAAAGCCCTAAACGTTACTAACGTTGTAACTTGTTCTCCTATTTTTAAATATTTTTTCTCATCATCCCTTATTGTAATGTATAACCCTGACTCTTTATTTTGTTCTATGGCTTACTTTCATCGTCTCATCTAATTTCTCTATTCATTGATATCTCTTTAATTAGAGATATCCCTAAATTTGGAGTAAAATTATTAATCTTTCTCTTCTCAATCACTTTCACTTCATGATGATCTCCCTTCACTCAAACTTGTGGGACTTATTTTATATGCCTAGAAAGCTCTAAACGTTTCCAACATTATAACTTGTTCTTTTGTTTTTTAAAAAAAATTCTCATCATCCCTTATTGTAGTGTATAACCCTGACTCTTTATTTCCTTTTATGGCTTACTCTCATTGTCTCCTTCACTTTCTTTATTCATTGATATCTCTTTAATTGGAGTTATCCCTAATTTTAGAGTAAAATTATTAATCTTTCTCTAATCATTCACTTTCTCTTCATGATGATCTCCCTCCACTCTGAGTTGTGAGACCTATTTTATATGCCTAGAAAGCCCTAAATGTTACCAACATTGTAACTTGTTCTCCTGTTTTTAAATAATTTTTCACATCATCCCTTATTGTGGTGTATAACACTCTGATTATTTATTTCGTTCTATGGTTACTCTTAGTCTCGTTACTTTCTCTATTTGTTGATATCTCTTTATTGAGTCTCCTCAATTTAGAGTACAAATAGGAATCTTTTGATTCTCATTCACATTACTTCATGATGATCTCACTCTAGTCTAAGTTGTTGAGACTATTTTAGTATGGTATTTTTTCGCTATAAAGCCCTAAACGATACACAACATTGTTACTGGTTCTCTTGTTTTTTAAATACTTTTATCTCTCATCTTATTGTGGTGTATAACCACTGACTACTTTATTTCTTCCTATGGTTTACTCTCATTGTCTCACTTCACTTTTCTATTTCGTTGATTATCACTTTAATTGGAGTATTCTCTTATTTGACTAAAATTATTATCTTTCTCCTTTCTCATTCACTTTCTCTTTCTAGTGATCTCCATCCACTCTTAAATGGTGAGACCTATTTATATGTTTAGAAAGACCTAATTTGTTACCATCATTGTAACTTTGTTCTTTTCTGTTTTTAATTAATTTTTCTCATCATCATTTATTGTGGTTGTAAAACCCTGAACTCTTTATTTCTTTTTATGTGCTTACTATAATCGTCTTTTTCACTTTCTTTATTCATTTGATATCTCTTTAATTGGAGTATTTCCATAATTTTGGAGTTAAATTATTTTATTTTCTCTTCTCATTCACTTTTTATTCATGATGATCTCCCTCCACTCTAAGTTGTGAGACCTATTTTATATGCCTAGAAAGCCCTAAACGTTACTAACGTTGTAACTTGTTCTCCTGTTTTTAAATATTTTTTCTCATCATCCCTTATTGTAGTGTATAACCCCGACTCTTTATTTCGTTCTATGGCTTACTTTCAACGTATCCATCCAATTCTCTATTCGTTGATATCTCTTTAATTGGAGTTATCCCTAATTTTGGAGTAAAATTATTAATCTTTCTCTTCTTAATCACATTCACTTCATGATGATCTCCCTCCACTCATGTTTGTGAGACCTATTTTATATGTAGAAAGGCAATAAACGTTCATAACAATTGTAACTTGTTCTCCATATTTTTAAATAAATTTTATCATCATCCCTTATTGTGGTGTATAACCTCGACTCTTTATTTCGTTATATGGCTTACTCTCATCGTATCCTTTAGTTTCTCTATTCATTGATTATATATTTAATTGGAGTTCATCCCTTAATTCTGGAGTAAAATTATGAATACTTTATCTTCTTCATTCATTTTCAATTAATGATTGATCTCACTCCACTCCTAAGTTGCGACACCTTTTTATATTGCTAGAAACCTCTAAACATTACCAACATTGTAAATTGTTCTCATATTTATTTAAATAACTTGTCTAATATCCCTTATTGTTGTGTATAACCCTGATCTTTATTTTTTTCTATGGCTTACTTCATTGTCTCATTCTCTTTCTCTTTCATTGTTATCTCTTTATTGGAGTTATCCTATTTTGGAGTATAATTTATTAATCTTTCTCTTCTCATTCTTTTTTTCATTCATGGTGATCTCCCTTCACTCTAAGTGGTAAGACCAATTTTATATGCATGAAGCCCTAAACGTTACCAAACATTGTTAACTTGTCTCCTATTTTTAAATTAATTTTTATATCCTCCCTTATTGTTGTGTATAACTCTTATCTCTTTATTTCGTTCTATGGCTTACTCTCATAGTCTCATTCACTTTCTCTATTCGTTGATATCTTCTTTAGTTGAGTCTCCTCAATTGTGGTAAGTAAAAATAATGAATCTTTGATTCTCTTTTCACTTCTCACTTCATTATTATCTCAATCTACTCTATGTTGTGTGACTATTTTATATGGCTATAAAGCCCTAAACGATACCAACATTGTAACTTGTTCACTTGTTTTTAAATAACTTATCTCATCATCCCTAATTGTGGTGTATAACCCTGACTCTTTATTTCTTTCTATGGTTTACTCTCATTGTCTCCTTCACTTTCTCATATTAGTTTGATATCACTTTAATTAGAGTTATCTCTAATTTAGGAGTAAATTATTAATCTTTTCCCTTCTCATTCACTTCTCTTCATAGTGGATCTCCGTACAATCTAAATGGTGAGACCTATTTTATATGCTTAGAAAGACCTAAATGTTACAAACAATTGTAAACTTGTTCTCCTATTTTTAAATAATTTTTCTCACCATCCCTTATTGTGGTGTAAAACCCTGACTCTTTATTTCTTTTTATGGCTTACTATAATCGTCTCCTTCACTTTCTTTATTCATTGATATCTCTTTAATTGGAGTAATCCCTAATTTTGGAGTAAAATTATTTATCTTTCTCTTCTCATTCACTTTTTATTCATGATGATCTCCCTCCACTCTAAGTTGTGAGACCTATTTTATATCCCTAGATACCCTAAACGTTACTAACGTTGTAACTTGTTCTCTTGTTTTTAAATATTTTTTCTCATCATCCCTTATTGTAGTTTATAACCCCGACTCTTTATTTCACATTCTATGGCTTACTTTCATGTCTCATCCACTTTCTCTTTAATTGGAGTTATCCCTAATTTTTGAGTCAAATTATTAATCTTTCTCTTCTTAATCACATTCACTTCATGATGATCTCCCTCCACGCAAGTTATTAGACCTATTTTATATGCTTGAAGAACATAACGTTTCCTACAATTGTAACCTTCTGGTTTTTCTTCGTGTTTTAAAATAATTTTTCTCATCATCCGTTATTGTGATGTATAACCCCGACTCTTTATTTCGTTCTATGGCTTACTCTCATTGTCTCCTTCAGTTTCTCTATTCGTTGATATCTCTTTAATTGGAGTCATCCTCAACTCTGGAGTAAAATTATGAATCTTTATCTTCTCATTTACTTTCACTTCATGATGATCTCACTCTACTCAAAGTTGTGAGACCTATTTTATATGGCTAGAAACCCCTAAACGATACCATCATTTTGTAACTTGTTCTCCATTTTTAAATAACATGTCTATGCTCCCTTGTTATGATGTATAACATGCTCTTTATTTTTTCATTGGATTACTCTCATTGTTCTCCTTCACTTTTTCTATTTCATTGATATTCGCTTTAATTTGGAGTATAGCCCTAATTTTGTAGTACAATTATTATCTTTTTCTCTTCTCATTCACTTTCTCTTCATGATGATCTCCCTTCACTCTAAGTTGTGAGACCTATTTTATATGCCTAGAAAGCCCTAAACGTTACCAACATTGTAACTTGTTCTCTTGTTTTTAAATAATTTTTCTCATCATCCCTTATTGTGGTGTATAACTCTGATTCTTTATTTTTCTATGGCTTACTCTCATCGTCTCCTTCACTTTCTCTATTTGTTGATATCTCTTTAATTGAGTCATCCTCAATTCTGGAGTAAAATTATGAATCTTTTGATTCTATACTTAAGATCTTTCACTTCATGATGATCTCCTCCACACTAAGTTGTAGAGACCTATTTATTGGCTAGAAACCCCTAGACATAACTTCATTGTAAACTTACTTCTCCTGTTTTTGAATAACTGTCTCATTCTTTCCATTATTGTGATGTATAAAACTTGACTCTTTTTTCTGTCTATGGATTTACTTCATTGTCTCCTATACTTTCTCTATTCTTCGATATCTCTCTTTAATTGGTGCTTATCCTAATTTTGGAGTAAAAATTATTCTAATCTTTCTCTTCTTCATTACTTTTTAGATCATGGTGATCTCCCTTCACTCTAAGTTGTTGTGAACTATTGTATATGCTAATATTCACTAAACGTTACCAACATTCTAAATTGTTCCACTATTTTTAAATAATTTTCTAATCATCCCTTATTTGTGGTGTACTAACTCTAATTCTTTATTTTCGTTCACTGGCTTACTCTCATAGTCTCCTTCACTTTCTTTATTTGTGGATATCTCTTTTAATTGAGTCATCCTAAAGTTTGAGTGAAATTTATTTTGAGTATTTTGATTCTCATTAGCACTTTCACTTCATGATTATCTCACATCCTACTCTCATAGTGGGTGTGAGTCATACTTTTATTGGCCGTTTTAGCCCACAAACTGATACCAACATTCGTAAATTGTTAACTTCTTTTTTAAATAACTTATATCTTAAACCATTATTGTTTTTGTTAAACCCCGATCTGTTATTTCTCTTTCTTGGTTTATATTCTTGATCTTCCTGATCTTTCTCTATTCGTTGATATCTCTTTATTTGGAGTTTTCCCAAATTTAGGAGTTAAAATTATTAATCTTTCTTCTTTCTCATTCAATGTTCTTTCATGATGATCTCCCTCTACTCTAAGTAGTGAGACCTATTTTATATGCCTAGAAAGCCCTAAACGTTACCAACATTGTAACTT
Organism: Tanacetum coccineum; assembly: GCA_026074375.1. NCBI lineage: Eukaryota > Viridiplantae > Streptophyta > Magnoliopsida > Asterales > Asteraceae > Tanacetum > Tanacetum coccineum. The sequence continues at coordinate 21,519 of BQNB010071009.1, forward strand.
GTTCTCCTGTTTTTAAATAATTTTTCTCCTCATCCCATATTGTGGTGTATAACTCTGATTCTTTATTTTATTCTATGGCTTACTCTCATCATCTCCTTCACTTTCTCTATTTGTTGATATTTCTTTAATTGAGTCATCCTCAATTCTGGAGTAAAATTATGAATCTTTTGATTCTCATTCACTTTCACTTCATGATGATCTCACTCTACTCTAAGTTGCGAGACCTATTTTATATGGCTATAAAGCCCTAAACGATACCAACATTGTAACTTGTTCTCCTGTTTTTAAATAACTTGTTTCATCATCCCTTATAGTGGTGTATAACCCCGACTCTTTATTTCTTTCTATGGCTTACTCTCATTGTCTCCTTCACTTTCTCTATTCATTGATCTTCTCTTTTAATTTGAGTTATCCCTAACTTTGGAGTAAAATTATTTATCTTTCTTTCTCATTCACTTTTTCTTCAGGTGATCTCACTCTACTTAAGGATGTGAGACCTATTTTATATGCCTTGAAAGCCCTAAACGTTACCAACATTGTAACTTGTTCTCCTGTTTTTAAATAATTTTTCTCATCATCCCTTATTGTGGTGTATAACTCTGATTCTTTATTTCGTTCTATGGCTTACTCTCATCGTCTCCTTCACTTTCTCTATTTGTTGATATCTCTTTAATTGAGTCATCCTCAATTCTGGAGTAAAATTATGAATCTTTTGATTCTCATTCACTTTCAGTTCATGATGATCTCAATTCACTCTAAGTTGTTGTAGACCTATTTTATATGGCCTATGACTCTTTATTTCTTTCTATGGCTTACTCTCATCGTCTCCTTCACTTTCTCTATCCGTTGATATCTCTTTAGTTGGAGTTATCCTAATTTTGGAGTAAAATTATTAATCTCTCTTCTTATTCAGTTAATCTTCATGATGATCTACATCCACTCTAACTTGTAAGACCTATTTTATATGCCTAGAAATCCCTAACGATACCAACATTGTAACTTGTTCTCTTGTTTTTGAAGAACTTGTCTCATCATCCCTTATTGTGGTGTATAACACCGACTCTTTATTTCTTTCTATGGCTTACTCTCATTGTCTCCTTCACTTTCTCTATTCATTGATATCTCTTTAATCGGATTTATCTCTAATTTTGGAGTAAAATTATTAATCTATCTTTTCTCATTCACTTTATCTTCATGATGATCTCCCTCCACTCTAAGTTGTAAGACCTATTTTATATGCCTAAAAAGCCCTAAATGTTACCAACATTGTAACTTGTTCTTCTGTTTTTAAATAATTTTTCTCATCATCCCTTATTATGGTGTAAAACCCTGACTCTTTATTTCTTTTTATGGCTTACTATTATCGTCTCCTTCACTTTCTCTATTCGTTGATATCTCTTTAATTGGAGTTATCCCTAATTTTGGAGTAAAATTATTAATCTTTCTCTTCTCATTCACTTTTTATTCATGATGATCTCCCTCCACTCTAAGTTGTGAGACCTATTTTATATGCCTAGATAGCCCTAAACGTTACTAACGTTGTAACTTGTTCTCCTGTTTTTAAATATTTTTTCTCATCATCCCTTATTGTAGTGTATAACCCCGACTCTTTATTTCGTTCTATGGCTTACTTTCATCGTCTCATCCACTTTCTCAATTCGTTGATATCTCTTTAATTGGAGTTATCCCTAATTTTGGAGTAAAATTATTAATCTTTCTCTTCTCATTCACTTTCTCTTCATGATGATATCCATCCACTCTAAGTTGTGAGACCTATTTTATATGCCTAGAAAGCCCTAAACGTTACCAACATTGTAACTTGTTCTCCAGTTTTTAAATAATTTTTCTCATCAGCCCTAAACGTTACCACTCTAAGTTGTGAGACCTATTTTATATGCCTAGAAAGCCCTAAACGTTACCAACATTGTAACTTGTTCTCCTATTTTTAAATAACTTGTCTCATCATCCCTTATTGTGGTGTATAACCCCGACTCTTTATTTCTTTCTATGGCTTACTCTCATCGTCTCCTTCACTTTCTCTATTCGTTGATATCTCTTTAATTGGAGTCATCCTCAATTCTGGAGTAAAATTATGAATCTTTATCTTCTCTTTCATTTTCACTTCATGATGATCTCACTCCACTCTAAGTATGAGACCTATTTTATATGGGTAGAAACCCCTAAACGATACCAACATTGTAACTTGTTCACCTATTTTTAAATAACTTTTCTTATCATCCCTTATTGTGGTATATAACCCCGACTCTTTATTTCTTTCTATGGCTTACTCTCATCGTCTCCTTCACTTTCTCTATTCATTGATATCTCTTTAATTGGAGTTAACCCTAATTTTGGAGTAAATTTATTAATCTTTCTCTTCTCGTTCACTTTCTCTTCATGATGATCTCCCTCCACTCTAAGTTGTGAGACCTATTTTATATGCCTAGAAAGCCCTAAACGTTACCAACATTGTAACTTGTTCTCCTGTTTTTAAATAATTTTTCTCATCATCCCTTATTGTGGTGTATAACTCTGATTCTTTATTTCGTTCTATGGCTTAGTCTCATCGTCTCCTTCACTTTCTCTATTTGTTGATATCTCTTTAATTGAGTCATACTCAATTCTGGAGTAAAATTATGAATCTTTTGATTCTCATTCACTTTCACTTCATGATGATCTCACTCTACTCTAAGTTGTGAGACCTATTTTATATGGCTATAAAGCCCTAAACGATACCAACATTGTAACTTGTTCTCTTGTTTTTAAATAACTTATCTCATCATCCCTTATTGTGGTGTATAACCCTGACTCTTTATTTCTTTCTATGGTTTACTCTCATTGTCTCCTTCACTTTCCCAATCGTTGATATTCTCTTTAAATTAGGAGCTATCCTAATTTAGGAGTAAAATTATTAATCTTTCTCTTCTCATTCACTTTCTCTTCATAATGATCTCCTTCCACTCTAAATTGTGAGACCTATTTTATATGCCTAGAAAGACCTAAATGTTACCAACATTGTAACTTGTTCTTCTGTTTTTAAATAATTTTTCTCATCATCCCTTATTGTGGTGTAAAACCCTGACTCTTTATTTCTTTTTATGGCTTACTATAATCGTCTCCTTCACTTTCTCTATTCGTTGATATCTCTTTAATTGGAGTTATCCCTAATTTTGGAGTAAAATTATTAATCTTTCTCTTCTCATTCACTTTTTATTCATGATGATCTCCCTCCACTCTAAGTTGTGAGACCTATTTTATATGCCTAGAAAGCCCTAAACGTTACTAACGTTGTAACTTGTTCTCCTGTTTTTAAATATTTTTTCTCATCATCCCTTATTGTAGTGTATAACCCTGACTCTTTATTTCGTTCTATGGCTTACTTTCATCGTCTCATCCACTTTCTCTATTCGTTGATATCTCTTTAATTGGAGTTATCCCTAATTTTGGAGTAAAATTATTAATCTTTCTCTTCTCAATCACTTTCACTTCATGATGATCTCCCTTCACTCAAAGTTGTGAGACCTATTTTATATGCCTAGAAAGCACTAAACGTTTCCAACATTGTAACTTGTTCTCCTGTTTTTAAATAATTTTTCTCATCATCCCTTATTGTGGTGTATAACCCCGACTCTTTATTTCGTTCTATGGCTTACTCTCATCGTCTCCTTCAGTTTCTCTATTCGTTGATATCTCTTTAATTGGAGTCATCCTCAATTCTGGAGTAAAATTATGAATCTTTATCTTCTCATTCATTTTCACTTCATGATGATCTCACTCCACTCTAAGTTGTGAGACCTATTTTATACAGCTAAAACCCTAAACGATACCAAGCATTGAAATTTGTTCTCCTGTTTTTAATAACTGTCCTCATCATCCCTTATTGGTGATTATAACCCGCTCTTATTTCTTTCTATGGCTTACTCTCATTGTCTCCTTCACTTTCTCTAATCATTGATATCTCTTTAATTGGAGTTATCCTTAATTTTGGAGTAAAATTATTAATCTTTCTCTTCTCATCTACTTTTTCTTCATGGTGATCTCCCTCCACTCTAAGTTGTGAGACCTATTTTATATGCCTAGAAAGCCCTAAACGTTACCAACATTGTAAGCTTAGTTCTCACAGGTTTTAAATAGTTTTTTTCTTATCAAACTACCCTTACTAGAGGTGTATAAACTATGATTCTTAATCTCGTTCTCTGGCTTACTCTCATCGTCTCCTTCATTTCTCTATCTGTTGATATCTCTTTAATTGAGTCATCCTCAATTCTGGAGTAAAATTATGAATCTTTTGATTCTCATTCACTTTCACTTCATGATTATCTCACTCTACTCTAAGTTGTGAGACCTATTTTATATGGCTATAAAGCCCCAAACGATACCAACATTGTAACTTGTTCACTTGTTTTTAAATAACTTATCTCATCATCCCTTATTGTGGTGTATAACCGACCTCTATTATTTCTTTCTATGGTTTACTCTCATTGTCTCCTTCACTTTCTCCATTCGTTGATATCTCTTTAATTGGAGTTATCCCTAATTTAGGAGTAAAATTATTAATATTTCTCTTCTCATTCACTTTCTCTTCATAATGATCTCCTTCTACGCTAAATTGTGAGACCTATATTATATGCCTAGAAAGAGACCTACATGTTACCCACATTGTAATCTTGTTCTCTGTTTTTAAATAATTTTTCTGATTCCTCATCATCCTTATTATGTGAGTAAAACCCTAATCTTTATTTCTTTTATGGCTTACACTATTATCATCTCCTATCACTTTCTCTATTCCGTTTGATATCTCTTTAAATGAGTAATCCCTAATTTTGAGTAAAATTATTTATTCTTTTTCTTCTCCTTCACTTATACATGATGATCTCCCTCCACTCTAAGTTGTGAGACCTATTTTATATGCCTAGAAAGCCCTAAACGTTACCAACATTGTAACTTGTTCTCCTGTTTTTAAATAATTTTTCTCATCATCCCTTATTGTGGTGTATAACCCTGACTCTTTATTTCGTTCTATGGCTTACTCTCATCGTCTCCTTCACTTTTCTTAATTCGTTGAATACTCTTTAATTGGAGTTTATCCCTATTTTTGGAGTAAAATATTATCTTTCCTCTTCCTTAATCAAATTCACTGTCATGATGACTCCCCTCCACTCAAAGTTTAAGACCTATTTTATATGCCTAGACAAGCACTAAAAGAACGTTTCCCAACATAGTAACTTGTTCTCCACTTTTTTAAATAATGATTCTCATCATCCCTTACAGAGGTGGTATAAACCCCGACTCTTTAATTGTTCTATGGCTGTACTCCACTGATCGACACCTTTCAGTTTTCTCTATTCGTGATATCTCTTTAATTTGAGTCCATTCTCAAATTCTGGAGTAAAAATTATGAATCTTTATCTTCTCATTCATTTTCACTTCATGATGATCTCACTCCACTCTAAGTTGTGAGACCTATTTTATATGGCTAGAAACCCCTAAACGATACCAACATTGTAACTTGTTCTCCTATTTTTAAATAACTTGTCTCATCATCCCTTATTCAATCACTCTAATTGAATAATTGTTGGGAGCGAAAAGTGGACAAGTCATAGTTATAAGTAGTGTTAGCATCTTTACTTGTACTTAACGATGATTTCGTTTTTACGCTTAGCTTGGGGCTAGTGAAAAATCAGAGACGATTAATTTATCCGTCAGAGCATCCGTAGATTATTCTACGGGCGCTTCTCATTCTATGATCCCAGTGTTGATAAAATAAAGGAAGTCAAACATGTTAGTTAAGAAAAGAAAGAGGAAAATCCAAAAATATTAGGGATAGTTAGTGTACATATAAAAATTGGTGAAAACGGGACTTGTCGAAGCTATTGATTCTTTAGTTCCCCTTGACGAACGCTTAGCTACTTTTTGAGGTTATTAGTCAAGGGGGATTGAGATTCTTAGTTTTCTAAGTGTTTACTTCATAACATTGCGTGAGGACACGGCAATACCTTAGTAAGGGGGATTTTGGTATGTGCTTAATTACGCATACCATTTTCCATTAAAAATTGACTTAAATGACTAAAAACGTACCAAAAATATATTGTATTTGTATGTTTTGCATTTGTATTGTGCAGGAAACGGATATTTAAGAAAAGGACAAAAAGAAAGCCAAAATCAACAAAACCGAGCACAGAATGGAAAAGACAAAGTCAAATCGAAGACAAAGTCAAATCGAAGCCAAAGTCAGTCAAAGTCAGAAAGTCAACCCCGACAAAGTCAAAAGTTAACCAAGTGAAGAAAATACAACTTGAGGGACTAAAATTGCCAAACCTCAAGTTGCATTACTAGAATAACAAGACAAGGGCTGAAATTACAAATTGGGTGAAGAATAACTTAAGGGGCCAAAGCTGCCAACTTATCCAAAGCTATTTTCCCGCGTGACAAAACCCAGATACGGGTGTCTTCCCATTCTTTTACCCTGCAAACCATTCAACGCCCTGAATAAACATTTCAACCACTCTACTATCTCCCCCCCCCAGCTTTATAATTGCCATGTTGGCAATCCCTTACCATTTCCAAGTAATTTCGATGGCTTAGATGACTCAAAAAGAAGCACAAGAATATTGAATGGCTGAGATTACTTTTATCAAGTCCCTCACACAACAAAAACACCTAATGAAGCTCTCACAAAAGAAGCACAAGTGAGACGACCAAGAAGAGAAGACTTTGGCTATAAATAGAGCCTTTGGTAAGCCTTTGAGGCATACTAGACTATCTTAGAATATCTTAGCTTATCTTAGTTTTTATTGTAATTTTATTAAATCATTTTAGCATTTTTATCCAGTTTATTTTACTGCCTTGTACTCTTTTTACGAATTAATGAAAGTTTGAAGTTTATGAGTTAAAAAGTCATGTTTTTAAAATTCAACTACTTAAGTGTTTGATTTGTGTTTTAAAATGTGTTAAGAAGCTCTCACTCAAACTTATTTATAAGCTGTTTTTATTAAGTAAACTAAAAAGGCTAAATAGTTAAGATAAAGTAAAAAATCTCACCTCAAATATACCACAGCTTATGGATGATAAGCTAGTTCTGGATGAGCTTATGGACTCTCACTAGCTTATTTTATACAAGCTAGAGCATGTAGACTCTTTGTTTAACCCTGTTTTGAGCAAGGGAGTTGTAAGTTTTTTATTTTTTTATTTTGGTTATTTACTGTACAACTGCTTATTAGTGCTTATTTACTTATATTTGTTTATTTATACTTTATTATGATGTTTAGTGCTTATCTTGCTTAGCTGTTAGTTTAAAAGTGACTTGTGCACATTTCTTAGTTATTACTGTTAGTTATGAGTTAAAACTGTTAGACTAATTCAGCTTATTTAAGGGTTTATAATTGATTGGAATCTGCTTATAAGTATCTTATTTTGTTATTGGATAATCTATTTTTAACAATTTAGGACCAAATCAGCTTGAAATAAAAAGAAAAAAAAAGAAAAATAAGTGGTGTATAACACTAATTCTTTATTTCATTCTATGGCTTACTCTCATTGTCTCCTTCACTTTCTCTATTTGTTGATACCTCTTTAATTGAGTCATCCTCAATTCTGGAGTAAAATTATGAATCTTTCAATTTTTATTCACTTTCACTTCATGATGATCTCACTCCACTCTAAGTTGTGAGACCTATTTTATATGGCAATAAAGCCCTAAACGATACCAACATTATAACTTGTTCTCTTGTTTTTAAATAACTTATCTCAGCATCCCTTATTGTGGTGTATAACCCCGACTCTTTATTTCTTTCTATGGTTTACTCTCATTTTCTCCTTCACTTTCTCTATTCGTTGATATCTCTTTAATTGGAGCTATCCTTAATTTAGGAGAAAAATTATTAATCTTTCTTTTCTCATTCACTTTCTCTTCATAATGATCTCCTTCCACTCTAAATTGTGAGACCTATTTTATATGCCTAGAAAGACCTAAATGTTACCAACATTGTAACTTGTTCTTCTGTTTTTAAATAATTTTTCTCATCATCCCTTATTATGGTGTAAAACCCTGACTCTTTATTTCTTTTTATGGCTTACTATTATCGTCTCCTTTACTTTCTCTATTCGTTGATATCTCTTTAATTGGAGTTATCCCTAATTTTGGAGTAAAATTGTTAATCTTTCTCTTCTCATTCACTTTTTATTCATGATAATCTCCCTCCACTCTAAGTTGTGAAATCTATTTTATATGCCTAGATAGCCTTAAACGTTACTAACGTTGTAACTTGTTCTCCTTTTTTAAATATTTTTTCTCATCATCCCTTATTGTAGTGTATAACCCCGACTCTTTATTTCGTTCTATGGCTTACTTTCATCGTCTCATCCACTTTCTCAATTCGTTGATATCTCTTTAATTGGAGTTATCCCTAATTTTGAAGTAAAATTATTAATCTTTCTCTTCTCATTCACTTTCTCTTCATGATGATATCCATCCACTCTAAGTTGTGAGACCTATTTTATATGCCTAGAAAGCCCTAAACGTTACCAACATTGTAACTTGTTCTCCAGTTTTTAAATAATTTTTCTCATCAGCCCTAAACGTTACCACTCTAAGTTGTGAGACCTATTTTATATGCCTAGAAAGCCCTAAACGTTACCAACATTGTAACTTGTTCTCCTGTTTTTAAATAACTTGTCTCATCATCCCTTATTGTGGTGTATAACCCCGACTCTTTATTTCTTTCTATGGCTTACTCTCATCATCTCCTTCGCTTTCTCTATTCATTGATATCTCTTTAATTGGAGTTATCCCTAATTTTGGAGTAAAATTATTAATCTTTCTCTTCTCAATCACTTTCTCTTCATGATGATCTCCCTCCACTCAAAGTTGTGAGACCTATTTTATATGCCTAGAAAGCACTTAACGTTACCAACATTGTAACTTGTTCTCCTAATTTTAAATAATTTTTCTCATCATCTCTTATTGTGGTGTATAACCCCGATTCTTTATTTCGTTCTATGGCTTACTCTCATCGTCTCCTTCCGTTTCTCTATTCGTTGATATCTCTTTAATTGGAGTCATCCTCAATTCTGTAGTAAAATTATGAATCTTTATCTTCTCTTTCATTTTCACTTCATGATGATCTCACTCCACTCTAAGTTGTGAGACCTATTTTATATGGGTAGAAACCACTAAACGATACCAACATTGTAACTTGTTCACCTATTTTTAAATAACTTTTCTTATCATCCCTTATTGTGGTATATAACCCTGACTCTTTATTTCTTTCTATTGCTTACTCTCATCGTCTCCTTCACTTTCTTTATTTATTGATACTTCTTTAATTGGAGTTAACTCTAATTTTGGAGTAAAATTATTAATCTTTCTCTTCTCATTCAGTTTCTCTTCATGATGATCCCCTTCCACTCTATGTTGTGAGACCTATTTTATATGCCTAGAAAGCCCTAAACGTTACCAACATTGTAACTTGTTCGCCTGTTTTTAAATAACTTGTCTCATCATCCCTTATTGTGGTGTATAACCCCGACTCTTTATTTCTTTCTATGGCTTACTCTCATCATCTCCTTTGCTTTCTCTATTTGTTGATATCTCTTTAATTGCAGTTATCCCTAATTTTGGAGTAAAATTATTAATCTTTCTCTATTCAATCACTTTCTCTTCATGATGATCTCCCTCCACTCAAAGTCGTGAGACCTATTTCATATGCCTAGAAAGCACTTAACGTTACCAACATTATAACTTGTTCTCCTATTTTTAAATAATTTTTCTCATCATCCCTTATTGTGGTGTATAACCCAGACTCTTTATTTCATTCTATGGCTTACTCTCATCGTCTCTTTCAGTTTCTCTATTCGTTGATATCTCTTTAATTGGAGTCATCCTCAATTCTGGAGTAAAATTATGAATCTTTATCTTCTCTTTCATTTTCACTTCATTATAATCTCACTCCACTCTAAATTGTAAGACCTATTTTATATGGGTAGAAACCCCTAAACGATTCCAACATTGTAACTTGTTCACCTATTTTAAATAACTTTTCTCATCATCCCTTATTGTGGTATATAACCCCGACTCTTTATTCCTTTCTATGGCTTACTCTCATCGTATCCTTCACTTTCTCTATTCATTGATATCTCTTTAATTGGAGATAACCCTAATTTTGGAGTAAATTTATTAATCTTTCTCTTCTCGTTCACTTTCTCTTCATGATGATCTCCCTCCACTATAAGTTGTGAGACCTATTTTATATGCCTAGAAAGCCCTAAACGTTACCAAGATTGTAACATTTTCTCCTGTTTTTAAATAATTTTTCTCATCATCCCTTATTGTGGTGTATAACTCTGATTCTTTATTTCGTTCTATGGCTTACTCTCATTGGCTCCTTCACTTTCTCTATTTGTTGATACCTCTTTAATTGAGTCATCCTCAATTCAGGAGTAAAATTATGAATCTTTCTATTTTTATTCACTTTCACTTCATGATGATCTCACTCTACTCTAAGTTGTGAGACCTATTTTATATGGCTATAAAGCTCTAAACGATACCAACATTATAACTTGTTCTCTTGTTTTTAAATAACTTATCTCAGCATCCCTTATTGTGATGTATAACCCCAACTCTTTATTTCTTTCTAAGGTTTACTCTCAGTTTCTCCTTCACTTTCTCTATTTGTTGATATCTCTTTAATTGGAGCTATAAATTATTAATCTTTCTCTTCTCATTCACTTTCTCTTCATGATGATCTCCATCCACTCTAAGTTGTGAGACCTATTTTATATGCCTAGAAAGCCCTAAATGTTACCAACATTGTAACTTGTTCTCCTGTTTTTAAATAATTTTTCTCATCATCCCATATTGTGGTGTATAACTCTGATTCTTTATTTCATTCTATGGCTTACTCTCATCGTCTCATTCACTTTCTCTATTCGTTGATATTTCTTTAATTGAGTCATCCTCAATTCTGGAGTAAAATTATGAATCTTTTGGTTCTCATTCACATTCACTTCATGATGATCTCACTCTACTCTAAGTTGTGACACCTATTTTGATAAGATCGTTTTAAACTCATCTAGGATCGTTTTACCAATAACAATTGTAACAATTATGCACAGCGGAATTAAACAAACACAATTGTTATTGAACAAGGTTTTTCATTGAACGATTCCTATTTACCCCAACCTATAACATGGGGCTACACCAACTACTATGGTGTACTAACTAACTAACTAACTAACTAATATACAAAGCACACACACTTTGTAATCAGACTCTCATTGGAGAAGTCTGTGTTTTCTATGGATGGATTCTATGGATGGATTCTATGGATGGATTGATTAATTCTACGACCTAGGATCTCTTTATATACTAGAGATTCCTAGGTTTACAAGAATCCTAAT
>BQNB010071010.1:0-32915 GCA_026074375.1 Tanacetum coccineum
ACCTCCATTGATGGCTTCATAGATTGAAAAGAGATCTTTGTTTCCCGTCATGTGTCTTGAGCAACCACTATCTTTAATCCATTCATCCGGTTCTAGTTTGACTTTTAGGCGTACCTAAAATCACAAAAGAACTCAAGCATTTGGTCCCCAATATCTCATGGGTCCGTTAGTGTTATACATGCCGTTTGGTTGGTTCATGTATGGGAAGGGTGGATAAGGTCCCCAAGGGCCAAAGTTGGGTGGTTGTGGAGGATATTCCTGTTGTGTTGAGTAGTTCTAACCTACTTGGTGATAGTCACTCTTGGGATATAAAGTGTTATGTCTCCTATGGGGCGCTTTATGACGTGTTTAGATTTTTCTTCTCCCTAGACCTTGACCAAGTTTTAGAGCCGGTGTTTGTTTCACATTGTTTACAGTGGTTTTAGGTGAAGGTTTCTTAGTTATTTGTACTCTACTAGATCTTTTTATTACGTTTGAGTCGAATTTTTTTAAATTTTATGCAGAGGGCCGGTTCCCTAAGATTGAACTGGCCAGTTCTCTTGTAGAGGGAACCGGCACCCCCGGTTCTACAGTAGATGTTTTTTCGTCTACAGGACTCAATTTTTCCGTTTTTGTTTTGCTAGTGGAAGCTATACCATCTGTTGAATCCAAGCCCATGTTTATCTTTTAGTGATCTTTGGTTTTTAATCATTTCTTGCAAGAAGTAACTACTACTTTTGAAACTAGCTAGTTTTAAAGATAGTGAGTTTATTTTAGATCGAAGGTCAACACAAGATTCACATTCGACACTAACTTCTTTGTTCTTTTCTAGTTGATCTAATCTTTTCCTAAGAGCACAAACCTCGTTGTTTAATAGTTCATTTTTAGCCTTTAGGTGTTTGTTTGGTTGATTATCCTAAGGCTAATTTTGCATAACTTGTTATACTCATTTTGTAATGACTCGCTATCTAAAGATGAGTTACTATAGTAAGGAGTATCAGAGAGTACGTCTTTGTTGTCAAGCGCCATGAGACAAATCTCATCCCTTTTGGATTCGTCTTCTCCATCACTTTCACTCCAACATCCTCCAACGAACGCTTTTTGGTCGTTAAAGGAGTGTTTGGGACAATCACTTATAAAGTGATTCGGGTCACCACACCTGAAACACCTTCTCTCTTCTTTTCTATTCTTCTGCTCCTTCACTTTTCGGATGTTCTTTTTGTCTTCATAAGATTGACGAACAAACTTTCCTCTTCTTCTAAAAAATTTCTTGAAATCTCTTACGGCCATGGCATACTCTTCATCACTACCCGAACATGACTCTTCTTTGTCACTTGATACTTTCTTTGCTTTTAGAGCAAGAGATTTGTATTTTTCCTTCTTAACCTTAGAAGCTTCCGAGTCCTTCTCGAGCACTACCTCATAGACTTTTAGGTTGCCAATGAGTTCGTCTATAGGTAATGTCGATAAGTCCTTAGATTCTTCAATTACCGTCACCTTCGAACGCCATTTTGTAGGGAGAGCCCTCAAGAATTTCCTAACATGATTATGACTTGAAAAAGATTCGTCAAGTTCTTTTAAAGATGTAATAATAGTATTAAATCTAGCAAATGCACAATCAATAGTTTCATCATCGGAAATCATAAATTCTTCATATTTTTGAACAAACAAATCTATCTTATTATCTTTAACTTGTTTGATACCTTGATAGGTAATTATAAGAGAGTTCTAAACATCTTTAGCTGTTTTACACATGAATATTCTTTCATATTTCTTTTTATGTAAAGCATTGTATAAAACCATTTTAGCCTCATCATTTTTAGAAATCATTTTCTTATGAGAGTCTTCATATTTTTCATAAGGAGTGACTTCTTCCTTACTGGTATCCTTATTTTTAATGGTAGGTTTATAATCACCATAAACTATGATATGCCAAAGATCAATATCCTTAGACTTCACATAAGTTTCAAATTGGTTTTTCCAATATATAAAGCAATTAGCCTCAAAGAGTGGTGGTCTTTGCATAGATTGACCTTCTTTGTAGTTTTCCGAATCCGTTATCGTTTAAAGCTTTAAAATACAATATATTCCTAGCTCTTGATGCCAATTGTGGAAAACTAGAAGAGGGGGGGAGGTGTTGAATAGTTTTCCCTATTTAAATATGCTTTCAAAAAGTTAGTTTGAACTATATGTGAAATCGATGGTATTGATGTTTAGATATTGCAATTAGTAAATATAGAATATAAGTAAATGTAAAAGAGAATAAGAAAAGATAGAACCGAGACACAAGCATTTATAGTGGTTCGGGTACAAGGACACCTTCTTTGCCCTACTTCACTTCCCGAGTCACCCACTCGAGAGTTCGTAAACACTAGTCACCGATCTCCTTTCAATCGGCGAAGAAGCCTCACAACGTCGCTTACACCTTTTAACAGTACAAAGCTAAATACCGAATTCTAACAAAGGTAGAATCAACCCAATGCAATCACACTTCTTTTTACAAGGATGATGTATGCTACTACAACTGCTAAATGATGTACAAGAATCAGCAAGGTGATGTTGATGAGATGATGAAGATGCGAATCAAGATTGCTTGAGCTTGATTGTCTCGTATGCTATTTCGACAATTTCTTCTACAAAGAGAATTACCTACAAATGATATATGCAACTAACTAGAACTGAAAAGAAGAGAATGATTAGATTGTTAGAGAGATTAGAATGAGAATCGGTGAGTAATACATGAGAAATGGCTTGGTATTTATAGGCCTAAAGCTGACTGTAGCACGGTTCCGCCGGTTCCATCTGCAGGATGGAACCGGCCGTTATAAGCCAATGGAACCGGTTGTCTTGTAGCACGGATCCTCCGGTTCTAGGAACCGGCGAGTGTAGTCTAATGGATCCGGCATTCTGGCAAATGTCATGTAGCACGGTTCTACCGGTTCTGGGAATAGGCCAGTGTAATAGATGGAACCGGCTATACAAAACACAATCCGAATTTTTGATTGCCAAATCTTGGACGGTTATGTGTAATCTTTGTAGATTTCCCTAAGATATGGTAGGATGATTATGTCATCAATGATGCAAATAGAAATAAAAATATACATGTGTAAATGGTTAGTTTTAAGTGACAAAATGATTAAAAGGTTACTTCTAACGATTTATGTTTTGTTATCGACAAAACACGAGAAGATCGTAAGATAAAAATAAACGTTTTTTTGCAGGTTTATTTGTATTAACATAAATTTTAAGTGTCTGATACATTGTTATGGTTATGTAACTGTACACTACTTTCGTTTTGCAGCATTTCTAATGGTTGCAGGACAAATGGAAGTTTCGATTATCGAATGATAAAGCGGTAGTAGAGTGTGCGGTGTCTAAAACGAGATACAGTTGGTATATGCAGAGCTCTTGTAGGAGAACAAGAGGATGATCGATAAATGTATTAGAGAAATAGAAAGAGAGAGACAAGGTTTGCAGACACAGACACAGGAGAAGATTCTTATTGTAGAGATCAAGAAAAGTGCTAAGCAAGGCCAGATGGTAAGATGCTCTATTTTATTTATTTCTATGCAGGCTTTCATCTTAGGGTCTTGGTCCATTTGGTCACCCATTTTTACCCTATATAGATCCTAAAGTGTACTCTTTTTTCTTCTAGGGCGCTCTTAAGATCATGGCTAAAGACCTTATCAGATCACGACACTAGATTGAGAAATTCTACAACCTTAAGTCCCAACTGCAAGGCATGTAGCTTAGAATTTAGGTACAAATGCCTTTCTATCTGTTAGACACGGTTTTTAGAAATACCCACAAAGTGTGCTGGAACATAGGTTGAACATGCAATTGTTCGGTTTGTGAAATATGGCAGTAGGTATCATGTGGTTGAGTAGTTCGGTATCCTAAAAGTGGTGGTTAACTACTTAGAGGGATTTGCAAGATGTATTTTTACGTTTTAATCCATACATACTGTTATAATATCAAAAAAATCAATTTTTTTTACAGACGCAATGGCTGCAAACTTAGCAAGCTCGCCTCGCGAAAATGCGCGTAAGCCAAATTTTGTCCGAACCCGTTTACCAAAAACCACCGCCTCTGACTGCCTTATTTAACGACTGTGCATCAAGGGTCCTAATGCGATGACCTCACCTCCTCGGGTCGCCTCATGCCTTAGGCGCTAAAAGGCGCGCTTTTTAAAACACAGTTCTCAATGGTTGTAGATTTGTACATGCGTGTTTCCCATTGGTAGTTCTTGATATATATTTAAAGTTAACAGTTGTGAAGCTTATATCTATGCCTTCATATTTTATTATCAACAATGATTTTTGTCCAAATTTAAAATTTACGAGGAGGTTTGTTATGTCATTATTTCATATTCTACTAATATTAGACTTATTTGTGTGTATTCAGGCATGTTGATGTCATCGGTGCATGCTGGAGAGCTCAACTATTGCCATTATCAGGTGTGCACATTGCAAGTATACATGATTCGTTTTTAACCACTATACATTTGGATTTATTTGTGTAAAAAAACTCCACGCTTTCTAAACCGTGGCAAAATAAGCGTGAACATTGTCACTATTTGTTGTAGTGAAAGTTGTAACACACACTCCTTTGTACTTAAATAGACCTATTGTAGATTTTGCGGAAGCATTTGCATCTAAAACCCGTACAGATCTCAATTTAATTATTTCAAAAAATCAATATCGTAAGTTTATTAATTTTATAAATTCGTATACCAAGATCAGTTGTCTATTGATTCTAAAGTTTTGTTCATGTTTTAGGCTGTTTTCCTTACAAATTCTGGGACGGAAGCAAATGAGTTAGAATTAGATTAGATGATTGCTCGGTTGTTCATCGCTTTTCATGATATAATTTCACATAAAAATGGATGCCATGTAAATGCATGCTTTTAATCATAAGAAAGACGTCATATACAGATGTTTTATGGTAAATGCACGAGCAAGGTACCCACCATACACACCATATACTTTTGGCTACTTTGTTAATTAAAGCACTCATAGGAAAGTTTGTGTTACTTAAAAGGCCTTTTTTCGATTTGCGTATGTTGAAATTTCTTCATTACATTAACGAACCCTTTGAAAGTCGCTGACTTCTTCTTCCCATCATATGCAGATCCCAAATGCAGATGTTTTATGGTAAATGCACCAGCAAGGTACCCACCATACACACCATATACTTTTGGCTACTTTGTTAATTAAAGCACTCATAGGAAAGTTTATGTTACTTAAAAGGCCTGTTGAAATTTCTTCATTACATTAACGAACCCTTTGAAAGTCGCTGACTTCTTCTTCCCATCATATGCATATCCCAAACGCTCTCAGTTATTTGGAGAAGTTACGTCTTGGTGTTTACGGTAGAAAAGTTGTAGATGCCCATAAGATGTTTCGTCTGCTTTAAAACTTTTAATAGTGTCGGCGTTCTTACCATCAGCTTGGAAATTGCTGAGGTATATTTTTAATATGCGCATTTAGTCACATAAATCAGAAATCTGTAAAAAGATTGAAAACAATTTTCTTACTTAATGAAACTAACACTAATATTAACCAAGTTAGGCTTGCTCATAAAAACCTCCTTAGAAGCCAAGCACGGTTTCCCAATCTCGGACCCTGATAACACTATTTGCTAGAGTTCAATATCATGTATAACTGAGTTCAATATTCAATATCCTATATAATTGAGTTCAATACCCTATCACCAGTAACTATATTGAAGCCGATAAACAAACACCAATTTAGGCAACATTATAGCTGTAGCCAAACACCCCTTTAGACAACACTAACTGAAAAAGCAGTAACCAAACACCATAGTTTTAAGGTTAATGGAAATGCGGCCGCTAACTCATTAGTTTGAATTCAGGAGCAAGGTTGTTTAGGCTACCTGGTCTTAGGATTAAGGTTTGATTCGTAATCGAAAACATGTGTATTTTAAGTTAATGGCATTACAAAACTTTTTTTGGGGACTCGGTTCATGTTATTCTTGATTTGGTTGTACCAGTTAAATTCTTACTAAATCATTATGCAGTTGTGTACAGCATGAAAAATATAAGATTTTTCTTCTTTTTTGCGGTACTTTATAAAATGCTTAGTTAATCTATGTATATGTTTGTTACAAACAGACTCCAAAAAATATATATGATAGATTTGTTAAAGGTTTTTATTATAATGTTAATTATGTGCAGTGCATTTTCTGTGTTTATGGAGATGATAAACTGATGAAGGAAAATCATTGATGCTGTTGAGTTGAGCATAATTTTGTTGGTGTGCAGAGAATCTGATATGATTCCTCGGTTTTCGGTATCTGAAACTCCCGGCATTAGTGGGGATAGTATGGCAATTGATGGTGATCCTTTTCATCACTCGGTAAGCAGATATTTCTATACCTGCTGTTATGCTAATTTTTGCTACTTGGCTGTTTTCTGTATTTGTGCTTTATGGTTGTCGTGGCTGCCATTTTTTTCAATTTTTCAAAGTATTATGATGGCATTAAACATTAATCATCATAGATGATGTGGTCAGGTGAACCGGATTTTAAATGAATTGGTCGGGTCAACCAGATTTTAAAAGAATGGGATTGAGTTTAGAGGGTGTTTTTAATGATAGTTGGTCTACTCGGATTTCTCTTGAAACAAGGGTCTCAAATGAACATATTTGTTAAGCAGTAGTCATACACCTGTGGATCTTAAAGATAATTGGAGGAACATGTACAAAGCAAAAAAATTGAAATAGAGGCTTATAGTTTATGTAGTTTATAACTTATGTCATACTCACTTTTTGTGCATTTTATTAAAAACTTTTCTTCTTTGGTTCGTTTTACCTTATTCTAACAATAATCCCAGGAAAACACATGTTTTCTTTGTTTCAGATCTGAATTCTTTTTTGCTACTAGCGGATGGGCATTGCAAGGAATGTACGCAGACGCGGTATCACAGTTGGAACTATTGAAGGTAATTGGTTTTCCTTGATTATTTCTCACAAATGACAGTGTATATATAGATTACAAAGGGGATGGGCTTGAGCTCAAGATAACTACGATACAGCTAATGATGACAAAGCATCCAAAAATATATCAACTAATTTACGAAGGTAACTAATCAAATATCAATCAAATATATTGACTAATACACACCCGCAGTTAGAGCGGGAGGAGGCCGTACGCTCAAACTGGATCGAAATTCTTCAAACAATGTGGAAGGAAGCCCCTTGGTGAAAATATCGGTATATTGGAAACGAGAAGGCACATGTAGAACTCTAACCTGACCAGCGGTAACCATATCTCGGACAAAATGAATGTCGATCTCAATGTGTTTTGTCCGTTGATGTTGAACATAGTTGGCAGACATATAAACAGCACTAACGTTATCACAGTAGACAAGAGTTGCAGTCGATAAAGGAGAGTGTAACTCACGAAGAAGATTACGAAGCCATGCAGTTTCTGCTACAACGTTAGCAACACCCCGATATTCAGCTTCGGCACTAGAGCGTGAAAGAGTGTGTTGTCGTTTAGCAGACCAAGATAATAAGTTATCACCCAAAAAGACAC
This sequence comes from Tanacetum coccineum, assembly GCA_026074375.1. Taxonomy (NCBI): domain Eukaryota; kingdom Viridiplantae; phylum Streptophyta; class Magnoliopsida; order Asterales; family Asteraceae; genus Tanacetum; species Tanacetum coccineum. The sequence goes on from BQNB010071010.1 coordinate 7,537, forward strand.
AATAACCTGAGGTAAACCTGCGTGTAGATGGACAACCCGCCCAATCAACATCAGTATAACCAACCAGAGAGGTAGTGGAGGACGCATATAAATGAAGGCCTAAATCCAAAGTACCCTGAACATATCGCAAGATACGCTTGAGAGCAGCTAAATGTGGCTCTCTCGGATCATGCATATAAAGGCAAATCTGCTAAACTGCATAAGACAAATATGGACGTGTAAAAGTATGATACTGGAGCCCCCCTGCAAGGCTGTGATACATAGTAGGATCCTGAACCGGAACCCCGTCCGGACCCAGTTTGGACTCCGTATCCACTGGTGTCAGAGAGGGGTTACAATTAACCATGTGAGCACGCTCAAGGAGCTAAAGAGCGTACTTTCGCTGAGATAAAAATAAACTTATAGTGTGACGAACAACAGAGATACCAAGAAAATAATTAAGTTTCCCGAGGTCAGTCACGTCAAACTCACGATGTAAAGAATTAATAAGTTGTTGAAGAAGTACTGTAGAAGAAGCCGTAAGAATAATATCATCCACATATAAAAGAAGATAAGCAACCTAAGATCCCTGTCTATAAATAAATAGAGAAGAATCGCAATGACTGTGATAAAATCCGGCTCATGTGGCATAACCTGTAAAATGTTGAAACCAAGCACGAGGTGCTTGTTTCAGCCCATATAAAGATCTATGCAAACGACAAACATGGTTAGGGACCCTGGCATCAACAAACCAAGTGGCTGATGCATGTAGACAGTCTCGGATAAATCACCGTTAAGAAAAACATTCTTAACATCAAGTTGGTGAATTGGCCACTTACGAGACACAGCAAGGCTAAGAACTGTGTGAATAGTGACTGGTTTGACAACCGGGCTAAATGTCTCATCAAAATCAACACCAAGTTGCTGACAACTGCCGTTAGCAACCAAACGAGCCTTATAACGGCTCAAAGTCCCGTCAGCATGAAACTTATGCTTAAATAACCACATAGAGCGAACCATATTAACACCTATGGGCCTTGGTACAAATAGCCAAGTGCCATTTTTAACCAATGCATTATACTCATCGTACATAGCATTACGCCACTGGAGATCTTTTAAGGCGTCAGATGGATTTTTAGGAATATGAGATATCAAGAAAGTATTTAGAGACAAGCGATCACTAGGTTTGACAATGCCTGATTGCGACCGTGTGATCATGGGATGAGTGCGGGGTGGTTCATTAACTGGTTCAGTATTGGTTTGTGGATTTGGTGGATTAAATATGGGTGGTGGCAACGGACTGTTTTAGGTTTGGGTTTGGGTGTTGTGTGGTTGGTAACAAGTGGGCTGTTTGGTAGGGAAAGTTGGGCCTGGTAAAATTGGGCCGGTGTGAGTAGGACTTTGATTTGGATCGGTAATTGGTGGAGCAGTTGGGCTGTTCGTTTGGTGTGGGATGTTTGTGGAAGAATTAGGAAGTTTAGATGCAAGAGAAGTGAGGAGGGGGTAAGGTTGAGTATCGAGGAAGGTGTAAGAAGGTGGCGAGGACGGTGTCATAGATTTGTAAGGGAATTGTGTTTCGTCAAAGGTGACGTGTCGGGAGAGAATAATTTTGTTTGTCTCGAGGTTAAGGCAACGAAAACCACGATGATAGGCGGGATAGCCTAAAAAGATACATGGTGTGGCACGTGGGGCAAGTTTATGAGGTGAGTAGAGATGAGGGTAACATAGACACCCAAAGATGCGAAGGTGGGAGTAATCGGGTGGTTTGTTGAAAAGGCGTGTGAAAGGTATATCGTTATGGATTGCGGTAGAGGGTAAAAGGTTTAGGAGATAGGTAGCCATATGGAGGGCTTCGACCCAAAAGGTAGGGGGAGGTGTGCTTGAAAGAGAAGAGTACGAATGGTATTATTAATTGTTCGTATCATTCGCTCCGCCTTGCCATTTTGTTGGGAGGTTTTTGGGCAAGAGAATCTAAATTGGATGCCATTTTTAGCAAAAAGGGTGTGAAGTCGGTTATTATCGAACTCACCGCCATGATCACATTGGAAGCTTTTAATTTCACATTTAAATTGATTTTTAACATAGTTGCGAAAATGCAAAAATTTATCAAACATGTCAGATTTAGAACGAAGAGGATAAATCCATAGAAAATGAGAGAAATGATCAAGAAATAAGACATAATATTTGAAACCACTAGAGCTAACAATGGGTGATGTCCATAAATCAGAATGTATAATATCGAAACAATGTTTAACAATGGAAGTTGAACTATGAAAGGGAAGCTTCACATGTTTGCCAAGTTGGCAAGCGTGACAAATATGTGAAGACTTTTCTTTATTACATGAAATAAAACGACTAGAGACAAGCGAACGTAGCACTTGATCACCCGGATGTCCGAGGCGTTGATGCCACGTAGAAGCACTTGTCGAGAGAAAAGCAATAGGAAGAGTTGACGGCTTGGTAACTGGATAGAGATCGCCCGAACTGTCACATCGAAGGAGGATATGACGAGTCAAGTAATCCTTCACAGAAAAACCAAAGGCGTCAAATTCAATAGTACAATTATTATCCCTAGTGAACTGACGAACAGAAATGAGATTTTTAATTATATTGGGGGTTACAAGAACATTATGAAGATGAAGAGGGCGATGATGGGAAGGAATAATGCTATGGCCGGTGTTGGTGACGGGAATAGACTTGCCATCACCAACGTGAACAGATGGAAATAAGCGTTTATCAAAAATGGTACTTAAATTACTTGCATTAAAATTTAAATGAGAAGAGGCACCTGTATCCATGTGCCAAGTCGGGTCTTGCGGCGGCATAATGCTAAACGCACTTGGTAGAGTAGTATGCTGGGATGCATAAATAGCCGCAGCGGGACCGAGTATACCTTGACCGAGATGCGGCAATCTGTAATGCTTTTATGGTGTAAACTATTTAGCAACATTAGTCTTGTGAGCCACATATTGGGCTAGGGAACAGGTGAAAGCCATAAGAACAATCTCTTTTTTTTCGCTGAACAGTACCAGATGATGAACAGTTCTTTCCGGTGAATAGTGACGCTGATGAACACTATTATTATTTTTTTGATTTGGTGAAAAAAAATGATTGTGAGGTAGAGAAAGAATAGGGGAGGGGACGACTGAGATGAGAGATTTTAGGAGTGGATCGATATTGGCTGTAATACCATATTGAAGGTAATTGGTTTTCCTTGATTATTTCTCACAAATGACAAGGTATATATATTACAAAGGGGATGGGCTTGAGGCCAAGATAACTACGATACAGCTAATGATGACAAAACATCTAAAAATATATCAACTAATTTAAGAAGGTAACTAATCAAATATCAATCAAATATATTGACTAATAGGAACAACTTATGCCGGTCGTAGGGTCGGTTATGCATAACGAAGTTAAACATCTTATATGTATCTTCTTCTGCTTCTGTCGTTTAGTTCGTGAAACACCCTTTAGAAATTTTTAGCTGTAAAGTTTATAACGTTATGCTTAATTTGGTGTGGGTTTGGTCAGATTCATATGTCTTTTTGGTGCTTAACTCATATTATACCTAAACTGTACATTACAGTTACATAATGATCATAATGAAAACACCATTACAAGCACAACATTAGAGAGTATGCAATCAAACTATATTTAACTTGATTCAGGGCTTATAAATATTTGTCGAGAACCTTTTAGGGACGAATGGTGTAAAGTGTAGTTTAAAGATTATGTAAATGTAACTTTTGCCATGAATTGAGAAGTGATGCTAAAAACATTTGAAGAAAGTCAAAACGCCATTATCAATACCTCACTGTATAGTGTAGTCAAATATATTCCTTCCAGTTTCACTGTACAGGGAACATGGGAGGGTTTGGTAAAAGGGTCAAAACTTTTTTTCATCTAGGCATTAATCAAAATCAATTTTATAAACTGGGTATTGATCACAATCAGTTTGTATAATCTGGGTTGCAATAAAGATTGAATCTTGATTTGATTATTTATAAATATAAGTTATATTTATTAGTTTAGATTATTAAGAGAATGGGTTGTTTTTCATGTTTTGATTCTCATGGTGATGAAAAACCAATTTCTCAAAAAGTAGGGGTTGATCACCCAGAAGTTCATCCTTCTTCTGCCCCTTCTAATATCTCTAGATTATATTCTGGTATGTTTGATCTGATCTAGCTTTAGTTTTCATAAATACTGTAACCTACTATAAATGTGTGTGATTAATAGTTACAAGTACTAAATCAGTTTTTATTTTTAACTTACTGCGGTTTATTGACTGTTATTATTTTAGGCCGAAACCACAAAAGACTTAAATGAGTGGAAGGCCGCATTGAAGAAAGCTTTGCCAAATGCATCAACTGCCAGCCATGATATGTTTAATGTTACTCGCCTTTCATTGTGCAAATTTATGATTGTAACTGCATTGTAACCTACATGTTTTAAGGAAAGTGTTTCTATTACAGAAATATCAAAACAACTAATAAAACTGATATATCGCAACGACAACGCCAATCACTAACAGACCCATTTCGACATCAACAACAACGACGCCCACCAACCGTCCCGCAGCGAAGCGCGGGTCTACCACCTCGTTTGGTACATAAAGAAAATGATTTCATCATTTTTCAACTATTACTTATGCAATTTAGTGTGTCACATGATTCTAACTATCGACGGGTTTGGCCATTTGTTGTTGACATGATCTCGTTTAAGTTGTCAAAAATTAATCTTAATGTTAACAATTCATGGTCAAGTGTTAAAAGCTAGTAATTATCGTCAGTAAAATATGAGAAGTTTCAAGTTCGAATCTTGTTTGGTGTAAATCACTATAAACTAACTAGACCAGCCTTTCCTGAAGAAGAAAAGTTTATTTGATTTGAGTCTATATGACGAGGTTATGTGCATTAATTGGTCATATGGTCATAATTAACCGTTACTAAAAGAAAATCAACTGTAATATTCTGAGCTCCATGGTATCAATTAGGGGTGAGCATCAGTCCAAAACCGGACCGGACCGGCCAAGACCGGATCGGACCGAGACCGAATTGGTCTATAACGCCGGATCGAAGACCGGACCGAAATGGTACGGTCCGTTCCGGGTCGGCCTGGTCCGGTTCGGTCTTCGGTCCGGTCCGGTCCTACAAGGCATAATGTTCGAGTTTTTTGATAAGACCGACTGGACCGGACCGGACCGACCGGATCGAAGACCGAATTGGTCCAAAACGTCGGACCGAGGACCGGACCGAAATACGTTTGGTCCGATCCGGTCGGTCCGGTTCGGTCCGGTTTTCCGGTCCGGTCCGGTTGAACGGTCCGTACGCTCAGCCCTAGTATCAATGGGCAAACGTATCTTATTTACTTATTTGTTTCTTCCCATCATGGGCTCGAACTGTAACGTTTGATACCTTAGGCGTAAAAGTCCAGGTCCACGTACATTACTATGATGTTACACATTTATCATTAGCCTAAAATCACCAATTATTACTTCACTTTTAGTAGAGCTTTATTATATATTGTATTATACTAGAAGGGTACTCGCGCAATGCGGCGGCGGGCACCCAGTGTCACATTCAATTGTCTATGCTATGTCTATGTCCCTCATAACTTCGTTCATTGTTCGTTCTACATTTCTAAAGTATTGTTCGTATTCTTATTATTTAGGCTATCCTTTATAATATTCTATTATGATTATTTTATCACACTCATAAATGTATATATGGCTTATAAAGAAGTTATTTATATTTTGAATTTGGTAACAAAATATAAATCAACAAAATAAAAACATATCAATAACCTTTAATGTACAGACAATTTATTTGTGCAAAATATAAGCTAAATCATTTGAAGTGAGATTAACAACAAACATGTAACTTTTTTGAAGAACTACAAAACTAATTAAGGAAGATTAATTTCATAATTCCGATATAATTAAATAACCTTCTCATATGAACGAACGTATAATGCCAATGTTGAATCTGTTAATCATGTTTTCTTCGAATGCGACATTGCTACCGATATGTGGAAGCTCGTTTCTAGATGGTGTGATATTCCTCTTTTTCAAGCTTCTTCTTGGGATTCTTTCAATGATTGGATCATCTCTTGGCATGCTTCTAAAGAGAAAAAACACAGGTTCTATGTTATTACTACTTCGGTTCTTTGGTGGCTTTGGAGATACCGAAATAGCGTCACGTTTAACTCTCAACCGTTGAGGAAAAGTGATCTATTCGATAATGTTCGTTTCTCTTCATTTTCGTGGCTTCACAATAGGGACCATATGAAGTTATCTTGGAATGACTGGCTTATGTATCCCCTTTCGATCACGCGTAATGGCAATGGTTAGAGCTGCTTTTGGTTTTTTCCTGAAGCTGGCGTTCAAGTTCGCTGGGTTGGCGTACCTGTACGCCAAGGTTTTTTCGTTTGGCATCTTCGTCGGTTTTGAGGATGGTTCTTCTTTTCATCCTTCTCTCGGGACTTGTTTGGGGTTTCATCAAAATCCATCCCGAAGTGAAAACTGGTGGCTCGGCCTCCGGGATGGGGGGTTTTTCTTTTGCCGAAGTGAAAACCGATCCGTCGGCCTTCGTGTCAAAAGTTTTTTCATCCCTTTTGATTCCCTCGCAGTTAAAGTCTCGGGATTTTACCATTTTTTGATGTTATGTAATTCTTTTTGTTGACTCTATTGTACTTTTAGTTTCTAGCGTCTTGCTAGACTCTTTTTTATATATATTCCATCTTTGCCGTTAAAAAAACAACACAAAATATAAACTTAATCGTACTCTAAAACTTCACATCCAATATAAACAAACTATTCTATATGGTAGATTACAATACATAACCAAAACTATATAGTAGAAAAAGAAGATAGCTTCAAAGTAGAACAGAAGGTTTAATCTTAACAAATTTCAAAACAAAAGAATTTTAAAAACATATGATAGAGTTTGTTGTTGGCAAAAAAATAGAGACGACAACGATGCTAGTCAATGGCGGTACATAAAGATTAAAGACCTACACACCGAACATACTTACATATTTAAATGAATGACGCAAAATCGTTGGCGAAAATGATGGGCTCAAAGACAGCTTTCATCTTCAAAAGTTAATCTTCATATTTCTTTTACACATGTTCAATATCTACTATCATAAACAAAAAATCAAAGTAAGCAAACAAACTCTAGTAAAAATATATAAAAAATCAAGTCCAGTTCCAAATTACACATAACAAAGAAATAACAACCTTTCTGTCCATAAATTTGCAGAATCTTTACACACGAAAGAAAATATTACCCGCATGACAAGATATATACAGTCCGTTTTTCTTAACCTGTAGATCTTTAAAAGAAATTAAAAGATTAAGGTTGAACCTATAGTATCGGATCCGGTAGATCCAAATGACGGAGGCAAAGGTTGCATTTTTTGAATGAGGGTCGTGGTGTGTTTTTTAGGTTGTAGAGAGGAAAGAGAACAATGTTTTTATATTGTGTGAGTTTTGTCATGTATTTGTATTAATAATATACACGGTGGTTACTAATGTTGATATGGGCTTTTTAATATAATTAAATGCGTTTTGTTTGAATGCCCGTTACTAGTTAAAAATGAGTGATTTATTAAAAGTTTTAGCGAAACTTACAAATTAATGAGCTAATGAATACCGGAGGATGTTACAATTATACACAATTTTTGAAAGGGTGTATTAATATAATATTAAAGGGATGTTATAAGTCTTTGAATAAGAAATGTTTTTTACTTAATTCTATTTTTAAAAAATAGGCTAAATACTTTATAAAGTAATAGAGATATATTGTACTATATATACAAATCCCCATCACGGATGGGGACAAAAGCCCACAAAAAATTTTTGGGCTATTTACGCCTGTTTGTTTAGGCTGTATTTCACGGTCCGGCATGGCTCCAGATCTATAGTCTCTATCATATCATATACATTCTTCTTCCCTCCTCTTCCCTGTACACTCATAAGAACATAAATAAGTCAAGTGTCCCTTCTTCCTGGTACACTCATCAGCACCAAAATAAGCCAGGCCTGCCTTCCTCTTACTTAATTTCTTTAATCTAAATAATATTTTCTAAACAATAACATCTCTTCTAAACACACACACACAAACAGCCAACCCCCTCGATCTTTTAGGTTTTCCGGCAAAGAGTTGGGTTTTCCGGAGAAGCCTATACTGTCTTATTGCAAAACAAAGCTTCAATGTTTATGTAAGTATTCTAACCTTAATTCTTAAAATTAGTTTCTTTTCATATCTTTTTTAGGGTCTGATTACTTGATCATTAAAAGTGAATTGAGGCTTTGTTTGGATACACTTACTTTGTAAATATTAATGCAATTGACACCATTTAAAAAAATCTGTTTAATTTTTTTTATGAGGTTGTTTTTTTAAGCTTATCTTTCTGTCTTATAAGCTTACTTATTGCCTGTTTTTGTTGTGCCATCAGGAATTGCTTCTGCTTATTTGAGATGATGGCCGACGGTGAGGCTGAGATTTTTATTATAATTTTGAAAATCCGAAAGTGCCCGTGTTTTACTGCTGGACTTGAGTGCGACCCAAATGTTTGTCGAAATTGCTTGATGAGGTAAAGAGCTTCGTCATTTATTTTCGTGTAAAGAAGGTGGTCCATGATTTTCATTGAATTTGAGAATTATGAGACCATAGTTTTTAGCTTTAAAACTAAAAATATGATTCTTAAGTTTTTAACCAATTATTTGGGACGTGGATCAGCATACAGGATTTGCTACTGTTGAAGAGGATTGAAGAAGACGGTGATGGTTGTCGTGCGAATGTTGGTTCAGGTGAGGTGATGGTAAACCACTTTTCCTCACACGTTGAGTTCAGTGTAAAAATAAATAAATTACATGTATATATTAATTAGAGCTTGCAATAAGTTAGACTAGCCGAATCAAAAGCGGGTCAAATAGGTTGAAACTTACCGAATGTGTTCAATTAATGAAGTTGTTTTTTTTACTAGCTTATATTCGTAGCTGAGGTACTCAACGGAGCCCGATAATCCCGCTGAGTGTAAGTAACTCTTATTATTATTATTATTATTATTATTATTATTTTAGATTGTTTGGATCAGTTACGTGAAGATTTATGTGTAAATTTAGGTGAACAAAAAGGAGTTGGAAGCGAAGTTGGCTGCCGAAGGAATGCTTGCATTGCAAGGTCTTCAACGGTCGAGAATCAAAATGCAATTGATGCTTGCATTGTAGGAATGCATCCTGATCTCGCAGAGGTTAGAGTTCACATGCTAAAGTTCAGTTTCTTTGTGAATTGTACATAGAAGACCCTAGCTAAGTTAGGAATTTAGTTAGAGTAAACGAAGCGAAGTTACACTGACTATATGCGGCTCGAAAATGAAAACGTAAAATAAACAGATAATCACTTTGATAATGCAATGGCGAAATTACTTTTTGGTAATCACCAGGCCTTTTTCCGTGTACAAATGAAGTAATGCTGCATATTTCTATTACGAGTGACTAAGAAAGAAAGCATCCTTTACACATGGGTTTAGGGGTGTTATCGGGTCGGGTTGAGTCGGGTTTTAAATTTTTTAATAGTGACCCGCAACCCGACCCGATTAAGATTCGGGTTATTGGGTTCGGGCTGGATTTGGGTCGGGTTATATCGGGTCGAGTAAGTCGGGTTATCGGGTTCATAAATCTATTATTGCACTAGATTAACTAATATAGACTTTAAAAATGTTAACACAACAAAAATGAAAGTGGACTGTGATTGACTGAAATATGTGCTTAAATGTGATTCTATATATACACATTTGAATGTTGACACTACAAAAATAATAAGTGACGTGTTGAATGTTGACACAAATGTGGAATTATACAGGCTGATTAAGTTTTAAAATTCGAATGTAAACATCCACATATATAAACATTTGAATATATGCATCCACATATGTGTAATCCATAAATAGATATGTAAGTTTTAAAATTTTGAATGTTAACACTACAAACATCCTTTGCTGCAGCAACCAAACGCAACAAAAATTACAGCAAACACTGATTTTCGGGTCTTATCGGGTTGACCCGATAACATTAATTATCTAACCCGAACCGGTAACACTATCGGGTTATCGAGTTCGGGTCAAAACAACCCGACAAGATTTTTTAACTCGATTTAACCCGACCCGATAATCCTTATGGGGTTCGGGTTCGGGTCGGGTCGGGTCAACCCAACCCTACTGACACCCCTACATGGGTTATGTAAAATGCAGCAGACTTAAGCTTGCCCAAACGCCACCCATGTAAGCTTTTATAGTTTGGATAGAAACCGCCCACCACAAGAAACTGTGGATGATTTCCAAAACGCAAGGCCCAGTAGGCCAAGACCCCATATAAATCATAAGCTGATGACAATAAAACCGTGGAAAATTCAATAGACCCCAAAATATATTTTTTGCAATGGACCCATTTACTTATACATGGGTCGGTTTGGGTTATTTTATCTTTTTCACGTGCCGAATAAACAGTCTAAAATAATCAAGTGAAAAAGGACTTATTTCGACACTAAAACATGTATCGTATTGGACAAAAAGGACTTATGTATTCATTCCGGCAATAAAACATATACTCCCTCCGTCCCAAAATTATTGTCCCCCGACAAAAAACACACAGTTTAAGAAAAGTGCATTTATTACTGCTTTCTCTTTCTTACTTTTTGACAGAAAGACAGTTTTACCCTTAGGTAATTAATTTAAGTCTTCTTTAAAGTTTGTAATAATAATTTCAAACAAGCGTAATATAGTAAACTTGATCAAACTTCCCTATCTATTTTTAGTAGTGGACAATTAAATTGGGACATCCCAAAAAGAAAACGTGGACAATAAAAATGGAACGGAGGGAGTATCATATTGGACATATGATCCAACTAAATATGCAATTTAATCATTCGTATTTATTTTTTGTTGCAGGCGGGTGATCAATGAGTATCGATCGATGGACACGAGGCTGTGCCTGTGAAGGACGAAGATGCACTAATGAAAGTAGCTGCCAATGTTGATATTCATTTTGTAAAGGGAAAATTCTATTTGTGGGCAAAAAAAAAAGAAATGCAATCCTAACCCAAAAAACATTATTTCATAAAACTAGCCCAGGGCGCAACTTGGCATCTGGGCAACTTGCGTGCAGAATTTGACACGTGACGTTTTTTAATATTAAAGTACACATTTTTTGGGGCAACCTATTGTACTTTTATGTGCAACTGTTGTACTTCTGGGCAACCTAGGTTACTTTTGGAAAAACATTTTGTTTGGGATAGGATCGCATTTCACTATTTTTTTTTGCTAGAAATGGAATTTTCCCTTTTGCTGTAAATTACATTATCTAGCACTCCTTGAGTAGTACATGGGATGCTTTCTTTATATATATAGTTTTAATCGATCTGCATTAATTTGCTTTTCTTCCTACGGTAGTAAACTTCTCCACCTCTCGCATATAAGTTTACATCTCTATTATGCGACGTATTACTATTTTCTTCTCTACTATATGCATTTTGGTGACAAAACGCGCCACAGTATAAGTTTACATCTCTATATGTAGGACTTCTCCAGCTCTCAGCATATAAGTTTACATCTCTATAAGGCTCAACATTACTATTTTCTTCCCTACAAAAGTATGCATTTTTGCATGTACAGTTGGTAACTATAATGCTCGATCATGCCGTTGCATACAGTGATGTAAGTTAGTTACTTATTGTTGACACTAAACTATTACTCACATATACACCGTCATATATAAATTGTTATAGAAGATCACTTAGATGTGGCATATTGGTAACCATATTTTTTGTTAGCAAAAAGTTGCCTCGCCGCAAACACATTACCATCGGGCTCTAACAACTTCCTACAACAAGCTAGCCCCCGCCGCAATGCGCAGGTAATATTCCAACTCGTATATACTCAATAGGCAAATGATACGACGCCGTATCAATTGGGCCTAATAAAGTTGGCCTAAAACATGCGGCCAAAACAAAAAAAAAATTACAAAACGTAGTATGCAACAAGTTACGAAAATTACTTTGTACTTTTAGCTATTTACAACTTTTTCATATAACAGCCTTCATTTATATCAAATATATAACAAATATCTAGAGATTCATTCGTAAAAAAATATACCATTGAAAAGATCTTGATACTGCGAACAAAATAAGCCCAATATTGCAACGCTTCTAACTTACGCACGCTTTTATAAAAAAATGTTGAATATATGTTTAAAAAAAAGAAGTTTCGAAACACATCCTTATATATCTAATAACTTTAAAAACTATATTAAAGTTTTTTTAAAATAATAGTTTAATAAAAAAAATTACGATAGTTACCCTGTACTTTTAACTATTTACGTTTTTTATAAAACAAAATTTATTTATCAAATATCTAATAAATATTTAGCGATTTCCTTATAAAAAATATACCGTTGAAAATGTGTTGAGATTTCGAACAAAACGAGCCAAATATTGCAACGTTTTTTACGTATGTACAGTTTTGTAAAAAAATTTTACCTCTAATATATTTTTTTGCAAATATAATACTTCTAAAACACACTCTTGGCTAACTATTAAAATTAAAATATACTCATTTTCAACGTATTAAAAAAACTAACAAAATACGTTTTTGACAAACGAAAAATACAAAAAACTAAGGGTGTGTTTCTTTCATTAAAATGTTTTAGGTCTGAATCTCACTACCACGTCTTACTCGGAAGAGGTGGATATAATATCTGAATCTGAATGAAATAATGTGTTTTGTTTTTTTTATAATTATCTGAATGGTTTAAATTGTCCGTTTTTAAGTATATGTTCACAAGCACACGGTTTCAGTTCACCCTTGTCAACAAACGTGCTATGGTTATCACTTCAATTTCCTGATTTCACACAAACTGGCTCAGTTTTCAATCCAGTGTGTAACACCCCCAAATTGGGTCGCAGCGGAATGATGTGTATCCGGGAGCGTTACATTACAGATCAATAGCACAAGATATGAGAACGACCTCAAAAAGAGTCGTTTAAAATACGATACATTGGATTTATTGAAATCGTTTGATACAAAGCACGAAGGCTTAAATAGTTCAACATTTGAAATAAAGATTCTAGATCATAACAATCGTCCCGAAATATAATGACTCCAAACTTTATGCATGACACCCAAAAGACTTTCCCAATGTATCTTGTGCACCTCGTGCATCATTGACCTGAGAAAAACATGCTTAAAACGTCAACATAAAGTTGGTGAATTCATAGGTTTATGTAAATGAAATGTAGGACCGTAAGATTTTCAAGTGTATGATAATGCAACATATGCAAATATCACAAATGTGATTACGTTTCCCTAAGCTCATGACACCGAAGCTCGACATGTATGAATGCAATATAAATATTGCCACATTGCCCGTGATGATGTTCTAACCCGCAACATCCGAATCCGACATGGTATACATCCGTTGGTTCACTCCGTGACACCAGTGAGAGCTACTCACCCGGATGGGGATGTCAACCCCAATAGATCTATTTATAACATTCGCGCTCACACAAAGTAATTGACAGTTCATGATAATGGGCTCAAAGGGTTATCGCTACTTAGGCAAACACGTAATCATGATAAAATGTACACTTACGTCCAATTTGTAAAACAAAGCATGTTTCTCACCCCAAAAGATATAAAACATTTATCCAAAACGAGTAAAAGTGGGGCTATGAACTCACATTGAATATTGATAATGTAGAAGCAAAGCAGTGGCACGAAAAACGATGCAAAAGACTTTATCCGCAACCTATGAATAAATAATACATATTCACTAAACGGAAAATAATAAATTAAATACTTGCAATCTTGTCCCTAGTGTGTGCTTGATCTTTATTTAAAATAGTGATATTTGAAAACAATTCCTTGTTTTAAAATGGTCAACTTTATCGGGTCAACGCGGTCAAAATATAAATATATAATCTACGACGTTGACATTTTGTAAAACTAGGCTGCTTATACTTAAATTCATTAGTTGAGGTCAGCCCATGGTTTGGTCTCTAAGCATGCTAATTAATTAGTCGAAATGTTAACGTTTTACTTGTGAGTTAACTTATATCTTACTAAGTTTTAACATGAGTCGTTCTAGAGTTTTATGACTAGTTTACAGGTTCGTTAGTTAACACTAATGAAAAGTAAAAGTATATTTGAAAACTTAGCTGTGAAACCTACAACTTTCGCTAAGTAAGGTTCGTCTAACAACGTCGTTTAGGTTGTTGAAAATGAGGTCGAAAACGTGTAGCTCACGAGGCAGCTTTTATACTTAGAAATAAATGGCTATTTCAGGTGTTATTGTATGTGTGGTCAGAAATTTTGAGCTCCGTTGCGGCTTCGTTACTCCACTCTAGGACGAAGTAAAAGGGTCTTTGGAAACTAGGCCAGGAGCACTTTGATTTATCTTTTATAGGTTCTAGGGGCAGAGGTTGTTACGAGGGTCGAAATCGAGGCTAAAGTGGAGGGTGTCGAGCAGTATTAACTGCGTGCCAGCAGTATTAACTGCGTGGCAGGCAGTACTAACTTTGGGCATTCGTGGGGAGTTCGTTTCTCAACCATTTCTCCTGGTTCGAGTTGCTAAATACAACATGGTATGTTGTCTATAAAATGCCCCCACTTGCTCCCTCTATGTCCTAGCCTAAATGGGTTAAAACAAGGCTCAAAGTCAGTCCAGTGGGTTTGCATTTAAAAAGGGTATTTAACAGACTCACACCCCGAACTTTGAAACCTTGTAACTATTCATTTACATGACGAATCTTGATGGTTCCAAGGGCAAAACGATTACGACATGTCCTATTTTCGAAATACACAAAGTGTAGATTTTTGTGATCATCCTTAGGTGCCGAAAAACACGCATACGTTTATAGGGGTGGGCTGCGTCTTCTAAAGTAAAAAGAAACTGAAACAGGTGTGAGGTCCTTCTATCTATTTGTGCGCCTAACTACACAAGGAATTGAGTTTCCTATACCTAGTACCCTCGCACAATCGTGCACATGGTTCCTTAGTCTTAACGCAAATCGTGTAGGGTTTTTCATGTAAACCGTTTTTATATCAGGTAACCAAAGAGAAATATCTTCTTTTTATCAAGCACATAACTATGGAATTATGATTTGCATATAAGTAACGAAGGTATTAAGGGCGTAAGACTCACAAAGAACTGGAAAGAAGAATGTATGCAACTTAACCCACGAAACCTTTAGCTCCAAAACCACAAACCCTAATTTGGTGAAGTCTTTTCTTGACTCGAAACCCACAGCCTCCTTGGTCTCTGCTTCTTCCTCCACGAACTAACAAGAAACCTCTAAAGTGACTTCTAGGTATGGTGTTTAATGGAGACAATAATGGGTATGAATATTTGTGTGTATGTGTGCCGAATATAATGAGCAGGAAAGGGGATATATGAGAGTTATGAGTTTGTGAAAACACTACCCCAAGATATTCTTATATACATAAAAGAATGGGCATGCATAGTGTTGTTTCTTAAAATCACATTCTTGTGTTATTCCAAATGTGGCAAGGAATTTCTTGAGCTTTGCATAATCAAGTATAGTGTTTTAAAGTGCAACACTGTTGGGAATATGGGATTAAGACCAGGAACATGTAGCAGCTTAGACCTCACATGTAAGTGTTGGGTTTGGATAAGGGGTTGGGCTTTTAGACGTTGGATAATAGAGTTAAGCCAGGAATAGATTTGTGTTATCTGTCCTTTGTATAATTTGGCTGAAGAACTAGGAATAAGGGACACACATTGTTTTGTAGGTTAAATTGTAGGAACTTTTATTTTCTTCACCAACTCTTTTGTTTATATATATTAGCTTTACATATTTGTGATGTTGTTTTGAGTCCTATCACGTTGGTACAAATGGCGCATTTTTCAACTTCTCTTGTCGCGTGTGCATTTTTAAACATCGAGTAGGATGAACTTACATACAACCTTGATAAGTGCACTTGACGTTTTCTAATAAGTGTCAAGTTTTTGAGCTCACGCGATATAGCTAATGTTAATCAAGTGTCCAACTATACGAATTTAGTTAAAGTCTAACCGAAGTAGTAAGGGAATTTAAAATTGACGAGAGTACGGAGTCATGGAAATACCTGAAAAATACAGGGTGTTATAAATGTCTTGGGAAGCTTAGGAACCGTCGAGTGTATTTGGCAAGAATAACATTTTTGGATCTCCTTCTTGGCATCTTCATTCATGGTGGGCCAGTAGTATCCTTGTCTTATTGCTTTTCTGACAATGGCACGAGGACCGAAGTGCATGCCACACGAGCCCATGTGGATCTCTCGGATAACATAGTTTGCTTGTAGTGGGCCTACACATCTTAGCATGGGGACCAAATAAGATTTTTCAAAGAGAACCCCATCCTTAATTACATATTGGCTGATTTTCACTCGCAGATTGCGGGACTCATTCTTATGCTTTGGCCACACCCCTTTCTCCAAACATTGAATGATCGGTGTCATCAATTATCTCTTTCTTCTTCGACCACAATACTGATCTCTTTCACTTCCGTAGAACGCTCATTTAGAACCTTGACAAGGACTTCTTTGGTTAAATAGTTGAAACCTACCGATGCGAGCTTACTAAGCACATCGGCCTTCTGATTTTGGTTTCTCAGGATGTTTTTGATAGAGAGAGACTTGAAACATGCAATGTACTCCCTCGCCTTAGCGAGGTATTTCACCATGCTATCATTGTTGGCTATGTAACTTCCGTTTATCTGACTGGCGACCAACTTAGAGTCAACCTTTTTTTCCACCCTTTGTATGTTCATCTTCTTTGCAATTCTTAAACCCGCCAAAAGTGCTTCGTATTCTGCTTCATTATTAGTGCTGTCGAATGTTAAACGGAGAGCCTAAGTGTGCTCGAAACCACTTGGACCAATTAGAACCAAACCCGCACCGAATCCCTTTACACTGGACGCCCCGTCTATGAACAACGTCCATTCCTCAGTGTCGTCTCTCTCGGGCACTGTCTCGGGTTACCGAAAGTATAATTTTGGTGACTCTCTGTCTGGTGTTTCGGTTATAAAGTCTACCAGTACCTGCCCTTTCACAGCGTTTCTTGGTTCAAACGTGATGTTGTATGCTCCCAACTTAACGACATATTGTGCCAACTTCCTCGAAGCTTCTGTTTTATTGAGGATTTGCTTTATTGGTTGATCGGTGATAACTTTTATCGGATGAGCATCAAAATACCGCCTTAATCTCCTTGTCATGTGTAGGAGAGATAATGCCAACTTTTCCATGAGGGCATAGTTCCTCTCCGCCTCATTCAGGGTGCGACTAACATAATAAATGGGACACTGCTTCCATTTTCTATCCGTAAGAAGAACAGAGCTTACCACCTCTTTTGATACTGCCAGGTACGCGTACAAAGTTTCCTACGGCAACTGAGGGATTAAAGACGGAAGGTTTATGATACATTTCTTCATCTGTTAAAAAGCTTCTTCGGCCTCAATTGTCCATTTGTACTCATTTTTGTTCTCATTTGTTATGTTTTTAAGTGTATTGAAGAAAATGATAGATCTCTCTGCTGATTTTGCTAGGAATCTCTTAAGAGCTGCTAACTTCCCGGCAAGACTCTGCATGTCTTTTAACGTTCGAGGCGACTGCATGTCTGCCAAAACCCTAGTTTTCTTAGGGTTAGCCCAGATCCCTTTAGAAGTTACCATGTAGCCTAAGAATTTACCTTCTTCGACTCTAAAAGAGCATTTTTTTTCGAATTCAGCTTCATGTTTATTTTTCTTAAATTGTCAAATGTCTCTGCCACATCTGCCAATAGCATTTTTTCATCATTACTCTTTATCACTATGTCGTCTACATATGCCTCCAAATTCCTTCTAATCTGTGATTAAAAGGTCGAGTCTATCAGTCGTTGGTATGTGGCTCTTGCGTTTTTTAGCCCGAAGGGCATCTTGGTGTAGCAGTACGTTCCTTGGTCTGTATAGAATGCCGTTTTCTCTTCATCTGCCTTCGAAATCTAAATCTTATGGTAGCGCTTGTAGGCGTCCGAGAAGCATTTATATTTGAAACCCATTACAGACTCTACCTTGCAGTCAATGTTGGGAAGGGGGTAGTAGTCCTTTGTACAAGCTGAATTCAAATTCTTGAAATCAATGCACATTCTCCATGCTCCGTCACATTTTTTTACAAGTACCAGGTTGAAAATCCAGGTGGGGTACTTGACCGGTCAGACAATGTCGGCCTTGACCCATTCATCGATATCCTTTGCCACTACGTCACTCTTTTCGAGTGCTAAGACCCTCCGTTTCTGACATACCGGCTCGATGGATGTATTGATATTCAAATTATGTTCTAGATATTTTGGGGGAGTCCCGTCATATCTACGGGTCCCCAAAAAAATATGTTCATGTTGTTCTTTAATAGGAGTTTTAGTTTAGACTTGCATGTCTCGGGAAGTCCTCCTCCTATGACAACCAATTGATCCAAAAACACCAGGTTTACTAGTACTTCCTCCGTTATATTGATCGCCCTCGTCTCGATGTCCTCCTTCTTCTCTCCTTCTTCGACCACCTGTTTCTTTTCCAACCGCATGCATTCTGAGATGATCACCGATCGGGTGACTAAGGTGGTATTCCCTTTGGAGTGGGGAATTTCATCATTGAATGGATTGTGGAAGGTGTGGCCCGCAATGCTCTCATGCCTGTCCTTCCTAAAATTATATTATAAGGTGAGGGAGCTCTGATGACAGTAAACTTCATCGTCATCCTCCTACACAACCCTTCACTTCCAAAGCATACTTCTAATTTGATCTTGCCTAGCGGCTTTGTTGCTTCTCCGGTAAAACCTACCAAGTCCGTCCGAGTCTCCCATAGTCTGGCTTTTATTGTCGGACTGAACATGACTTCCACCGACACTCCCCCGTACACATATATCCTTCTGACCAAATATCCCTCAACTTTAGCCTCCACAATTAATGGTTCGTTTGAAAATCCTCCGTCGAGACTAGAGGAAAGGTGATGGGAGTATTCATCCATTCTTTCGTCACTTCTCGCGCTTTTCTCTTCTTCTCTTTCAATGATCTAACCCTTATCATGTTGATTATTTTAGCTTGTTGGGGGCCCTCCCCCCTTTGATTTCCTCTTCCTCTCTGCCGAACATCCCTTATTAGATGGTTCAATTTTCCTGACTCCAGTGTTGTCTCCAACTATTTTCTTAACTAGAAGCAATCATTCGTGTGATGGCCCTTTTCTTAGTGATAGTCACAGTATCTATCCATGTTGCCACCCTTCTGGGGGTTTAGCATGGGCCTTGGTGGTAACAGTCATAGTAGCCAAAATTTCTTTTGGAGGTTTGGTGAGCGAATCCAAAGTGAGAACCGGAGCGACCCGGGTCTGGTAGTCTCCCCTAGGAGAAGGGTAAGGGCCCCGATTATATCTTCCCCTGTATGGGATGTAATTGTCTCTTCCTTTATTGTGATTCTGATTATCATACTTCCGGGGGTCCCCCATATAGTTGTTCCGGTAGGGACGATCATCCTTTCGGACCGGCAAGAAGTACGACTTCTGGTGTTGTTCTCCCGTTTCACCTTTGGGAAGCTCTTTTTGCGCGAAAGCCTTTTCGGATCGAACAAAACCAACTAACCTTCTCATCATCTCATTCACAGTTGGTGGGGCCTTGTTTGAGAAACGCTTCGCAAATTCTGGACACTTGAGTGAGTCCATGAATGATGAGATTTTCATGACCTCCAAAACTCCCATGATGTACCCAGTTTCTACCGTTCACCTTTCTTTAAATGCCGTCAACGATTCATTAGCCTTTCTGACTATTTTGGTAATCTCGTGCAGCTCCTTAAAGCATGCTCTTCTAACTGAGTACCTGACGACAAACTCTTCTCTTAGGTCTGACCATTCATTGATGCTGTTAGCCGGGAGACGCTCGAACCATCCCCAAGCTGGCCCGTCAAGGGTTTGTTGGAACATCCTACACCATATTGGCATAGGCCATTCTCCAGAGTTGGCTGCATTGGCAAACCGACTTAAATGGTCCTCCAGATCGGTGGTCCCATCATATAATTTAATGTTAGTCGGCATCTTAAATTCTGGGCCGAATAACTCTATGATTCTGCGGGTAAGAGGCGTTTTCAGGGCTTCTTTGAAGGGTTTCTTGAGGTCATCAGCTACTACTTCCTTTCCTTTTACAATGCGGTTATCCCTTGCTTCAGTCTCTTCTTCCTCAAAGTCTAACCGTATGGGGTCAATCTTATTCCTCCTGTTGTGGTCTTTGATTATAGATTTAAGGACAGACAAATACCCCTCAATCTACTCCTTCGTCAAAGGAGGTGGAGTTGCCTGTCGGTCGTCTTGACCTTCGAGGCCCCCTTTGGTCGGGCCTGCCATCTTGCTACTGCGGTAGATAAGATTTGAGGTCCCACGGATGGCGCTAATTTGTCAAAGTAAGTTCCTGTACCTCGAGATTTAAAAGCATCCAAGTGTGTTTGCGTTTTAGTATAAAAGATAGATAAGTTCTATAACTTTACTTATATAAATCTCGACACTTGCAAAAAGTTACTATTTATAGAAACCTTTCCTTTTTAGGAAAGTTTTTATTTTCAAAATGTTAATAGCGTCCCCTATTTTCTTATGTTTCCATATTCTCAAAATGCTCTAACTAGCCTCAATCGCTTAACTTCCTTGTCCGTTTTGCTACTTTCTACCAAACTTACTATTTTTAGTAACTTTATCGCTTTTCTTAAAATACGCTAATGACGTATTTAAATGTTACAAACCAATATATATATATGTTACTATATGTTTCGCTAGTGTTTAGAAAGTCCAAAAATGTCCGAAAGTGTCTGAAAACCCATTTTACCATTCCAAGCAGCACACTATTCATCTATGTTGCCAAAAAATGTTTCAAGTTTCATTTTGCCATA
This sequence comes from Tanacetum coccineum, assembly GCA_026074375.1. Lineage (NCBI taxonomy): Eukaryota > Viridiplantae > Streptophyta > Magnoliopsida > Asterales > Asteraceae > Tanacetum > Tanacetum coccineum. The sequence continues at coordinate 28,478 of BQNB010071010.1, forward strand.
ACTTGGCCGTTTTAAGTCCAATTTTAAAGTGTGATATATGAAAAACTATCTATCCGAAACAAGCTCTTCAAAAACTACTTTTACGCCTAATGAAAACATTTTTAGGTCACTTAAAAACTCAAAACCATTTCGGGACAGCAAAGGAGTTTTACCGAAATACGACCAAAAATCAACCTAACTCGCATATTAGTGCCTAATCTAACCCTAATCTTTATTCACCAATAACCAACCAACAAAACTAAACCCTAATCCTACCTAATCTCTATTGTTGCAACTCTCATCAACCCTCAATCTCCCCAAGAACAATATATAAATCATAAACATAAAGTTGTAACAATTTTTACTTCTACTTTATAAAAGATGACAAAATACTAATTTATTTCTTTTGTGAAAATAACACAAACACATGGATCTTTATGAACAAGCATAGATCTATAAAGATAATAGATGAAACCAAGCAAAGATTCAAGAAAAACTTACATATCAAGAAGAACAAGTAGTGAAAACACAAGATCTATACCCTAGAACTATAGATCTATAAAAACCCCAATTAATCTTGCAAACCCTAGTTTTATAATTCTTGACATCAAGGAACAAATGCTTCACAACACCTTAGATATGACTAGGAATGAACATGGAATGATTGGATCTTACTAGAAATCAAAAGTTATGGAAAGTATATGTATATGTATGTGTGCCGTGGAGTAGGGAGGAAAGGGAGAGAGATGTGTGTTTTTGTTGGTGACTTTGAAATGGAAGATAACCCTAAGTGTGAATATGTGATGTTATATATAGGCCAAAGTGCTAGAGTTTTAGGGTTAAATGGCCAAGTAAGCAACCAACACACACCAAGGGTGTGTTTGTGTGTGGTTCGGCCGAGCAAGCCAGAAAGACCATCATGGTTCAATTTTTGTTGTCTTGGTTCATTCCTTAAGGCTTAAGCTTGGTCAAATGAAGTCAAAGGTATAAGTATGCATGTGATGTGTAAGATATGGCATGCATGCAAGCTACTAGGAAACAAAGATGTCATTTTCCTTCACATGCATGACAAGAATTCAAAATTTTGAGTTAGTGGAGCTTAAATGATTAAATTTTAAGTGTATGGTGACTTTGTTGTGGTTTTAGGCGTCCAATATGCCATACAAAAGGAGGTGAATGAAATTTTTAGGCTTAGGGTATAAGATTATCGATAACTTGAGTTTACACGAAAAGATTTTGAGTTTTTAGGGTTCTGTTTGGTCAAAAACGCGAAAAACGCAATTTAAAGGATAAAACCATAAAATTAATATCAGAAGTGATTAAAAATTATGAAACACTCAGGAAAGCTAAAATATCTCATATTAAGCCTAAATTAATTAATAACTGATACCGGAATGCGTCCGATGATGTTTTTCAGTTTTTACGTAGTTTAGCTTCCCGGTAAACTGTCAGATTTAAACGTAACGTATAAAATTTAAAAGTAGATGACCGAAATGGGTCGGAATACTAACTGGGAATTTATGGGGTGTGACATCCTTTCCCCGTTAAAAGAGCTTTGTCCTCAAAGCGTAGGACGCAGCTTGACGCGGATACAAGGTTAACGAAAGGATGAGGGTACTTCTTTTGCATTTGGTCTTCACGTTCCCAGGTATACTCGGGACCTCTTCTCGAATTCTAATAGACCTTCACGATTGGAAAGCGACTTTGCTTCAAATGTTTAACTTCGCGGTCCATAATCTCAACCGATTCTTTAATGAAATTGAGCTTTTCGTCGATGTGGATTTCGTCTAACGGAATAGCGAGCGGTTCGTCGGATAAGCACTTTTTAAGGTTTGAGACGTGGAAGGTACTATCAACACGGCTTAATTTCTCTGGTAATTCTAGTCAATATGCAACCGTTCTAACTTTGGCAAGAATCTTAAAAGGTCCAATATAACGAGGGTTCAGCTTTCCTCGTTTGCCAAAACATATTACTCCTTTCTAGGGCAATACTTTCAGCATGACCTTATCTCCAACTTGAAACTCCAATGGCTTACGTCTCTTATCAGCGTAGCTCTTTTGTCGATTACGTAAAGCTTGTAGACAATGCTTGATTTGGATAATCTTCTCTGTTGTTTCACGAACAATTTCTAGGCTAGTGAGCTGAGCGTCTCCCACCTCAGCCCAACAGATAGGTGAACGACATTTGCGACCATACAAGACCTTAAAAGGTGCAGCTTTAATACTTATATGGTAGCTGTTGTTGTAGGATAACTCTATTAATGGGAGATGTCTATCCCATCCCTTTCTGAAATCTATCACACATGCTCGGAGCATGTCTTCTAATGTTTGGATAGTCCTCTCACTTTGACCAACTGTTTCTGAGTGGTACGCTGTACTCATATCTAATTGAGTTCCAAAAGCTTCTTGAAGAGATTGCCAAAATTAAGACATAAACCTGCCATTGCGATCAGAGATGATCAAAACCGGCACTCCATGTCTCGACACCACTTCTTTCAAGTACTGTCTAGTCAGTTTCTCCATCGAGTCATTTTCCTTTACTGGTATAAAATTAGCAGATTTAGTGAGTCGATCGACTATAACCCAAATCATATCCCACCCACTTTCCATCTTTGATAACTTTGTCATTAAATCCATAGTTATATTCTCTCACTTCCATTCAGGGATTTTAGGTTGTACCAACAGACCAGACGGTTTTTGGTATTCTGCTTTAACCTTTGCGCAAGTCATACACTTACTCACATATGTGGCAATTTCTGCTTTCATGTTTGGCCACCAATATAGCTTATTCAAATCTTGGTACATTTTGTCCGATCCAGGGTGGATCGAATACTTTGACTTATGCAACTCGTGCATAATCAAAGCTCTCAAGTCACCAAAACATGGTATCCATCTTCTATTCTTCAAACACAATGTTCCGTTGGCACGTGGCTCCAGGTTCTTAATCATGCCACACAAATCTTTTGTTTCATAATTCTCTTCTTTTCTCGCTTCAACCTGATCATTCAAGATTCGCGTAGGGAGGTTCAAACCGATTGTCATAGCCAAGGCTCGAACTCGTAGTGGCTTAGGTCTACTCTTTTGGATCAACGCATCAGCCACCACATTCGCCTTTCCCGGGTGATAACGTAACTCACAGTCATAGTCACTTAACAGCTCTAACCATCTACGTTGTCTCATATTCAACTCTTTCTGATCTAGAATATGTTGCAAACTCTTATGATTAGTGAACACAACGTACTTCGTGCCGTAAAGGTAATGTCTCCACATCTTGAGAGCGAACACCACAACTCCCAATTCCAAATCATGTGTCGTGTAGTTCTTCTCATGGATTTTGAGTTGGCGGGATGCCTAAGCTATGACTTTCTCCTTGTACATCAACACTGCACCTAATCCCTTATGAGAAGCATCACAATATACTACAAAGTTTTCACTTCCTTCAGGCAATGCCAAAATCGGTACACTACACAACTTTTGTCATAATGTCTGGAAAGCAGTTTCCTCCTTTTCACCCCAATTAAACTTTACACTTTTCTGAGTCAGCTTCGTCATAGGCTTGGCAATCTTAGAGAAACCTTCGATGAATCATCGATAGTAACCAGCAAGACCTAGAAATTGGCGAATTTTTGTCGGGGTCTTGGGTGATTCCCAATCCTTAATTGACTCAATTTTCGCAGGATCAACGTGAATGCCTTCACTATCAATCACGTGTCTAAGAAATTGTACATTCGACAGCCAAAAGTTGCACTTTGAGAACTTGGCGTACAATTCTTCCTTCTTAAGCAACTCCAAAATTAGTCTAAGATGTGCATCATGTTCTTCCTTGGTCTTAGAGTAGATCAAGATGTCATCAATGAACACGATCACAAATTTGTCTAAGTACGGTCTGCATACTAGGTTCATCAGGTCCATGAACACTGCTGGCGCGTTAGTCAACCCGAATGGCATCATTTGGAACTCGTAATGACCATAGCGAGTTCTAAATGCCGTCTTTGGAATATCCTCATCACGAACTCTGAGTTGGTGATAACCAAACCTCAAGGCGATCTTCGAGTATACACTTGATCCTAGCAATTGATCAAACAAGTCATCGATTCTCGGAAGTGGGTATCGATTTTTCACAGTAAGCTTGTTAAGTTCATGGTAGTCGATACACATTCGAAAAGAGTCGTCTTTCTTTTTGACAAACAAAACTGGAGCTCCCCAGGGTGAGGAACTTGGTCTTATGAATCCCTTGTCAGAAAGTTCTTGTAGTTGGGTAGACAATTCTTCCATCTCTGACGGTGCTAACCTATACGGGGCTTGAGCTACAGGTGCAGCACCTGGGACTAAGTCAATCTGAAATTCGACTTGTTGTTTGGGTGGTAGTCCAGGTAAGTCTTCTGGAAAAACTTCCGGAAAGTCCCGTACAGTCGACACGTCTTCAAGTCGCTTCTCTTTCGACATGTCTTCGGTTTCC
>BQNB010071011.1:0-18818 GCA_026074375.1 Tanacetum coccineum
CATTCGATGAGCTGTCTGGGCAAACGGCTCCTGTACACTCCAGTTCAGGACCCACACCTATCCTTTTGACGCCTGGACCTATAAGTTCAGGGCTCGTACCTACTTCTGCTCCTGCTATACCGTATGTACCTCCCACCAATAAAGAATTGGAGTTGTTGTTTCAACCGATGTTTGATGAATATTTTGAGACTCCAACGGGTGATCCTCAGATGCCTTCTGTCCCCGCAGCTCAAGCCTCGGCCATTCCAACCGATCCATCAGTATCCATCTCCTTTGATCATGATGCTCCATCGGGAAGTCATTCACCATCATCCCCGGATCATCAATCTTCTTTGGTACATCACAGTGTTGCAGCTGAGCATTTATTTGAAGTAAATCAATTTGCTGCAACTGATCACAAACCATTTGTTAATGTGTTCGCTCCAGACCCGAACTATGAAACATCATCTTCTGGGGTAATCACGCTTACTGAACCCAACCAATCCACTCAACCTCATGAACATCTCCGAAAATAGACCGACTCTCATCCTCTTGATAATATTATTGGGAACCCTTCTCGACCGGTATCCACTCGGAAACAGCTTGCTATAAATGCTTTGTGGTGCTTCTACAATTCAGTACTGTCCAAAGTCGAACTAAAAAACTTCCAATCTACTGTTACTAAAGACTGCTAGTTTCAAGCCATGCAAGATGAAATCCATGAATTTGATCGACTAGACGTATAGGGATTAGTGCCACCTCCGGACTGTGCCATGATTATTACTTTCAAGTGGATTTATAAGGTGAAACTTGACGAGTATGGGGAAGTGTTGAAAAACAAGGCACATCTGTGTAAGCGAAAGAGATATGTCAAGAAGAAGGTCTTGATTTTAAAGAATCCTTCGCCCCGGTTGCCAGACTTGAAGCTATAAGAATATTTCTTGCCAATGCTGCCAGCAAAAACATGACAGTTTATCAAATAGACGTGAAAACTGCATTCTTAAATGGCGAGCTTAAAGAAGAAGTCTATGTGAGCCAACCAAAAGGTTTCGTTGACCTAGATCATCCACATCATGTCTACCGTCTAAAGAAAGCTCTTTACGAGTTAAATCAGGCACCCCGGGCGTGGTATGACACTTTGTCGAAGTTTCTTCTGGCACAAGGATTCTCCAAGGGTGTCGTCGATCTAACCTTGTTCATTCGGAAAACAGATCATGCAGGTTGTCAAGACACTCGAAGAAGCACATCTGGTAGTGCTCAGTTCCTTGGTGATAAGTTAGTTAGCTGGTCAGCCAAAGCAAGCAAACTGGCCACGTCCAATCTCGTCTACAGAGGTGAATACATGCGATGTCTGGTTGCGTGTGCCAAATCCTATGGATGCGGTCTCAATTATCGGATTATGGCTTTGCATATAATCACATCCCTCTGTATTGTGACAACAAGAGTGCCATAGCTCTATGCTGCAACAACGTCCAACACTCTAGGTCTAAACACATCGACATCTGACATCATTTCATCAGAGAACAAGTAGAGAAGGGAGTGGTTGAGTTGTATTTCATGAGGACAAAGTTCACTGGGGTTATATTCACTAAGGTACTGCCTAGGGAGCGATTCGAATTCATTCTCATGTGGCTCTGGCTATTGCTAGTGTATTGAAGCCAGAGACATAAAAACATTCTTCAGTATGTTAAGGATGAGGTGAATGGATTTTGCTTCAAGTATCCTATGTAAATATGTACATATTCAAAATCAAAAAGAAAATACAAAAATATAAAACCCACAAAAATCCATAAAAATCAGTTTTTTTTTCAAGACATGTCTTTATCGATAACATTTACGGTCCTAGAAATGTCATTCAATAATGACACGGGTCTTTAAATGAAGCTCGAACGGAAGTTTAAACTTTTCAAAACATGTCTTTATGGCTTGCAGTTATTTTAGACTGCAACCCGGTTTTCAAAATGAGGAAAGCTCGTCACCAAAAAGACGGCTGTTCCTAACAACAGGTGATTAAGTTCTCCCGGGCATGGATTACTTTATATCCATGCAACTCCGATCTGATGTACGCTTCAGTGCATTATTTCTTGATACAGAAGAGAAGTCTTCCTTTTTAACCAAATGATTTTTCGTCTATGATTCTTCAGAAAATTATTTGGATTTCACATGGTGGTTCAATGTTGTTTTTGAAAATCAATCGGACTTGTGTTTTCATAAATTTAACACTCAATCAACGACTACATCTCTTTAAATAGAAAACGGGTCATTGATTGAGGGGGAGAGTGGTTTTCAAATTTATGACATCTAACGGGCATTCTATAAATAATTGAGAAAGGTTTTGTATCTAACAGGGTTTTAGTTTGAGGGGGAGTTAAACTTGTTTTAACTCAAAGGGCCAAATGTGTCAACTGCTTGCAAGTATAGGGTGTTATGTGCTATTTGTTACTTGTTTCTTAGTCTCACAAAATGTGAAGGACTTTTTATGCCAATTACATATCTCAATTTACCCCTTAGTTACACATTTGTCTTAAAATTGTATAGTAGGTAGAAAGAGGGGGACTGAAAATGTCATTAACTGAAAGTTACAATATGGTATAAAAGGCCAATTGCGTTTTGACTCGGTCAAACCTACCATACTCAGTCAAAACTCAACCACCTATTTCCCTCTCAAAACGCATACCCTCTTTGCGATTTGCCTGATTCTTGTTTATTGGTGTGATTTTGTTCCCTAGTATTGCTAGATTAGTGTTTGTTGTCAATAAAATTATGCTTTATCTTGAATAAATTAAACTTGAATTCTCATGTCATCGCATTGCATTCTCTTAGGTTTTCGAGTGAAATTTCATCTAAATCTAGGTGAGTGTTCTAAGTACGTTTTTTCTGCTGGGTTTACATTAGAATACGCACATGATGCTTAGTTGATGAATGAATTGCTTCCTTAATAGCTTATCTAGGTTCATTGTGATTTTCGTGCAATGGTTGACTTTTATAGTCAAATTCATGGTCGTAGGTTATTTATAATGGCCATTTGTTGTTGCTATTGTTGTTAGTAGGCATTATAGAACGTATATAATGATCTAACTAAGCCTTGGATACATTGAATCAAAAGTTAGAATCTGCGTTATGAAATGTTCTTGTTTGCGTTTTGACTAAGCATTCTTGATTGCGTTTTGCCAGTATATTTGTAACATTTCTCATTTTCATGTTATTGTACGACATTTATTATCCGTCACTATTTATTTTAGTCCGATACGTGTTTACTTTTAATAATTACTTTTAAGTTTAATTGCGTAGACTAGAAATAATCAATTAATGTAAACGGTCGTCAAATAAATTAAGGGTTGCATCAACCAAGTAGCAAATTATTATTAAGAAGATAATTATGTACTTTGCGTATTTTATTTTTATTGGTCACGTAAAAGGTCTACGTTTCACAATAAAATACATTTGGACACACCTCGGAAATACCTAGACTTACCTAGACTCAAACCAATACCCACTTTTATTACCTCAACATTTAAATTAAATTAATTCTTATGTTAAATACCCACTAGAGCCGAATTATGGGACAAGAATAACTAGAAAATCCTTAAATCTTACACTAAGTACAATGTACATTAGGTTTTAATTAAGATTTTGTACAAACATGTTCTAGTTAGCTAATACAACCATGGGTTAAAGATCACTTTGGATCCTTCCTTCCCTATGAAAACCCACGGCATACATATGTACACACAAATCACCTAGAAATCTTCCATGATTGCTAAGACTTGTACAAACTCCCATTAATTAATGTAGTCCTAAATGTCCCCCACTAAATCTATTACAAAATGGTTAATACACATTTTGGCTTTTCTTTTCTTTGTTTACGGCTAAACACATGACAACACACAAATCATAGATTTCAAAGTATTAAGCAATAATCTTGTACATATATCTTGTAATTAAGAATAGTACCTTGTGGTTTTAACAAAACTATGTGTGATTAACCAAAACCACAAAACCACTAGTAGATAGGGCACGGTTTGGTTGGTTTTAGGACTAGGAATATGTAACTAGACATTTTGCCTATAAATACTCATGTATACTTACCACTTTACACTCTTGTGAAAACTCAATAACCTAACACTCTAAACAACTACACCATATTTATTTCTTGTGTTCGAGCTTCAAACCGCAAACAAACACCTCCCTTGATCTCATTCGAACCCACAAACATTTCTAGTTGTCATACAAGTTTATAAAAAGGTTTACACGAGCTAGGGTTGGGTATTTACAAAGCTTTAAAGCTTAGGGTTTGGTTATTGATCGTTGTTTTACACTCGTGGGTCGCCAATTGCTCGTTTATAACACACCGTTCAAGAAGGCTAGGACCCTTGTAGTGTCTTAGCCTACGTTCATATTCAAGTTCATGCTTGGTTCTCATGTGTCGTAAGGCACGGTTATTATGTGTAAACAAGCTAAACATGGGTTGTGCCTAGCATGACCACAACCATGTCACGTCTTACAATATAATCAACATATTTAGACTTGTGTGTTGTAAACCCAAAAGCCATAGGCATGATTGCCAGCAATTTCACGTTATATATAATATATCATAGTATTTAACGATATATACAAATTAATCCTTAGGACAAGATTAATGCAATTTAAACACAAAAATATATAATATAACACGTTTTTTAACCGGTAAGTGATTACCGGGTCGTATCCCAAAGAAATGTGAATTGATACCCTCGATTCAGTTTGGACAATGATTTGAATGATTTTCAACTTTTTGAATGATTTTCTACGACTACAAACAATTAAAACAATTAAATGCAAGAGAAATAACTAAACACGTGGACGAAAAAAAAACGGAAATGACAAATAAACCTAATTAGCACTTAAACCTAAACGAGAATTAATAAATAATTTATTGAGTAAATAAAAGGGATTAGCAAAATTTGATGCTTAACATAAACATTGAAAGAAATCCAAACAACGAATAACGGGAATCGAAAAACGCGCCCTAAAAACTAAATGCTCTAAAAATAAACCTAATGAGAGTCAAACTAATTTTCCTACGAACTTAATGATAAAGAAATTTTCTCAACAAAAGTTTATATATTATATTATTTTTCTATTTTTTATGATTTTGTTAAAGTTTTTAATGAAAAATAAAAGATAATAACACTATTGAATCTAAAAATCTAGAAAAATTGACTAAAAATAGTTTAAACTATTTAAAACTAGGAAAAAAGCCCGATGACACATGCTTATCTATTAAGCCGCAAAATAAGTTATCGCTTATAGAGCTTAAAATGCTTATAATGCGTATAAAAGATAAAGAGTGCAAAGGGTTTATGAAAAAGACCCAAGGCACAACGGTAGGGGTGGGAGTTTTCTGATGTGTGTATAACGGTTTGAGGTGTTGAGGTTGGGGGTTGAGTCTTTTCTCACCCCCGACTTTTCACTTACCTTTTTTTTTGGGTTTGATGAAAAACTTAAAGAACAAAAGTTGTAGATGACAACTTTTTAAGCAACTTTAATAAAGATACTATAAGCTAAAACTCAAAATTAAGCTCTTAAAGAGCTTATGAAAAAGCTGTTTCAGGAAATTAGCTTTTAAAAGCTAAAAAGCTACTTATCACATAATAGCTTGCACACAACTCATCTTAAGCTCAAATTTAAATCTAAAAGCTGTTCTAAAAAGCTAATGATGTGATTAAGCTAAATTCAATAAGCTAAGTTAACTGAAAACACTAAAAGATTTCTAAATCTAATGATCTAAAGAAAACTCAAGAAACCCTATATCTAATAAGCTTTCAAACTATATTTTTTTTTTACCCAAAACTTTTAAATTTGTACAATAAGCTATTTCAGTTTTGAGCCTTTTGAGGATCTTAACAACCTACTTACTAAACTAGTAATCAAAATCATAAATACAAATTCTAAAAGCTTAGAAATCAAATTCTAAAAGCTAGTTCTTGTTTTATACTGCTTTTGTTTTTTAAGGTTTTTTATGTCTTTTAAAATCTAATTTACCTAAGGATAATAAGCTAGAAAATATAGTGAGTGTAAATAGTCTGTATTCTATACTAAGCTACTTATAATCTATTAAGCCTATAGAATTTTAGACTCTAAATCCTACAAACACTTGGCTAAATTGAAGCTTAAAGAAGACAGCAGTAGTAACTCTTGTTACTACTGCTGATGCACTTGACCAAAAGTGCTAAAACCAAAATGCAGGTAACCTTGGTGGTTTCCCTTGCACTAGACTCACTCAATGAGAGTGTTAGAACACTTAAACAAGCAAATACTACACCTAGGAAAACTAGGATCAAAAATCTCAAAGATCTAAAAGAGCAAAAGCTCCCCTGGTGCTGACACAAAGATAATAAGCCACAAAATCATTTTAAACTCAAACTAATCATTCAAACCTTTTTAAAACTTATTTATTTATGAAAACTCAGCTCTCCAAATTGAAACTCAAAGTGATCTTGACTTTTAGAGGTTAAACAATGTTAATCCAAACACCCCTTAAAGCTTTTGACAAATTGCATTTAGACTTAGAAATTGAAATACACTAAACAAAATTTGATTACCAGATAATAAACTACTTATAACAAGCTTAACAAACACAAAACAACAACTAAATAAGCTAGATTTAAGAATCTAAAAGTTAAGCTAACTATTTTTTTGGTATTTATGATTTTTAAGACAAGCAATGAAAATCTAAGATCTACAATCCTATAACTAAAAACAGATTAACAAACATGATTAATAAGCACACTAAGACAATATAAGGCACAAATAGCAAACAGATAATAGGATAAGCAAAATTAATAAGCTAATAAGCAAACATTAAGCTAGAAATTTAAAGACAAAGGATCTAAATGAAAACTTACAAAGAGCTTCAGCTAAACAGAAGCTAAAGTGCTCAAATGAGCTTATCAACAGCTCTGGCTTATCAGAGATAAGCCAGTAAAAGTCCATGGGAGCTCTTCCATTGTAAGCTCTCCTTCCATTTAGCTTAAATTCCAACAGTTAAGGTAATTAGACTGATTTTAGGATTTAAATAGATTAAATGAACAAATTAGCTCAATCTCAAGCTTAGAGACCCGTGAGAGCTTAAGTAGAGCTTATTAAACTGTGGCTTATTATTTTGTCTTATTGAGAGCTTATGAGTAGAGTAATAGCTTATGACAGATAAAAACTCAATTTCACTAATCTAAAAGCTTGTTACTTAATGAAAAAGAATTACAAAAAAAGCTTTTAAATAAAAATACATGAAATGCATAAGCTAAACCTAAATTAGCTAATAATTTAAAAAGCTTAAATACTCATACCATAAAGTGATGTGAAATTTGTTGAGGGCTATTTATAGGCCGGAAGCCTGAACTTTCTAGCCCCTAGTCTTCTTCCACGCTTCCTTCTATCATAAGCCGTACAATCTTTCACTGAATGAGGTAATTCATTCTTTGGCAGTTGATCACTTGGCTATCTCACACGGAATTACAGCGTGGCCCAATCCCGTGATTGAGACGCTTGTGTTAATTTTGTGAGTGTGTTGAGTGTAAAAGCCATCTTCACTTGTGCTTTCCTTCTTCTAACGTGGCCTTTCTTGTGAGTATTGACCAATGAGGTGCGTTTGATGATGCAAGACTCTGCCCATGTGTAAATGATCCCATGAATTGTCCTTTTTAGCTTTAATTTTATTTCCCCAATGATTTGACCCTAGGTAAAAAGGAAGATGATGATGAATAGTGCATAACTTTTTTCGCGCCCATTTTTTTTACTGCAAGGTAAAAGGGGGTAAGTTTGGGTAATTAGCAGTTTTAGTCCCTCTGTTTGTATAATAAAAGTCCAAGTGTAAACTATTTTCCAAACTTGGCAAGATTGGTCCCTGGACTTAGCATTTGTGGGTTATGGGCTTAGGTTTTGGCTTTGGGCTTATGGTTATTATTTTTGGATCCGAGTATGATTTTGATAGGTTTTGGCCCATTAGGCTTAGGGACTAATATTGTAATTTTGGAATTTTTGTCTTCTAGTAGGTTTGACTTTGGTTGACCTGAGTTGACCAAGGTTTGACCATTGGTTGACTTTTTGACCTTATCTTTTAATTCCCGGCTTCTTTTGTGCTCTTCCGTTCTTGTGTTCGTGTTTGCCCGATTTTAACCGTTTTCTTGTGGTTTTTGCTTTATCCGTACCTGTACATACAAAATACAAAAACAAGCATATCTTTGCCATTTTTATTATGTTTTTGGTCTTTATTGGGTTTATTTTGATATAAAATGGATATGTGTTTTCACACATATCAAAATTCCCCAAACTAAGCGATTGTGTATCCTCACGCAATATTACATGCCTTATAACCAAATACCTCTTAAAATTTCCCCAAACTAAACCTTTGAAAAGTAGCAAAGATTTTTGTGGAAAAATTAAGAAATCACAAGTTATAAAACACCCCTATTTCCCATTTTCTAAAACCTCTTTTTCATTTTTTTCCCATTTTTTTAAATAATAATGATGATATTTTGACTTTCGTTATTTTCATAACTATTAGGGATCATAGAACAAGATGCATTTCGGATCCGAGAATGCCCCAAAAGGATAAATTCATCGTTCCCGACTTTTCACTTATCCAAATCAAGCTTAAAACAAAATCACAGCTAAATATCAGTAAGGATGCTAATACTACACATATTGCAACTTGTGAACTTTTTACTCCCGACATTTATTATATCTTAAGTGAGTGTGCTATCTTGAATTTCAACCATGGATCAACTTTTTGCAATATACTATGCTTTACGTTCCACCTTAGAATAATGAGTTTAAAGGCGAGATCATCCCATGTAGCGACTTTCGTCTCGGCACATCCCAACCTTGCGGCTAAGTGACCAGGCTTTTGACACCTCCACCAGAGACTAGTATTCGTTTAGGGACTCACGGACCTAAAGGTTTTCAAAAAACTCTCAGGCTTCCCGAACTATTCATAGCTTATAAAATAGAATAATCAAAGTGCAAAAGCATATTTGAATTTTAACAAAAAGAAGTCAATTATTAATTCACACTTAATTATCTAGACATTTATGCAATTGTAACCCTCGACCTTTTAGAAGGCTGCAACATCGGTTGTGAGCCGGCAAGATGCAGCAAACTTTTATCAGTCTCGGATTTTTATTCTTACTATGGGCTTTCTTTAGAAGACTACCACATCGGTTGTGAGCCGGCAAGAGGCAGTAAACTTTTATCAACCCACAACTTTTATGTTTTATATTTCTTTTTTATCAGTTTATCATTATCTTATATTAATCATTCAGTTTTTTTATATTATTTTTAGAAGGATCCTTTTTTTTTTTTTGAAAAATTCAAATATAAATTTGAACTAAGACTAATTTTTTTGATATATATATAATAAAATTGTTTGATTTAGTTTAATTTCCAAAAAAACAGCACGTATTATTAATCCGGTTAAGAGCTTATGGGAGAAAAAAGCAACAAGTTACATACATGAGCTTTTAAGATTTCCAAATAATCTTTGTTTAGCATCCTACTATATTAACTCTATCATTTTTGTTCTTCGGATTTAGTGAACGCTTTAGCTAAAATGCTATGAATAAGTGTGCTCACACGCTCGATCGGGTCAAAATTTATTCTTATTCTTACCCAGCAAGAAAGTCAAAATTGTGACTAAAACACTTATATTTTTTTTCATATTTTCCTACAAATAAAACTTAAAAATTTTAAATTTTGAAATTTTTTGCTATTTTTGCGGGAAAACAGGGTACGTGAGAACAAACACATAAAGTTAGGTAACATCCATCGATTGATTCCCTCCCCATACTAAAATGAACATTGTCCTCAATGTTTAAGGCGGGGTCTTACCGTAAATCTAAGCCGTTTTTAATCTATGCAAAGATAAACGTGAATCGACAGATGAAAGGATATCGGATTTCCCCAAACTAATTGCAAACAAAGGCTAGGAAGCTCGAGTGAACCGGGACAAAACACCAAACACGAGAGTCTTCAGAAAAGTTGGGTCAATCCTGTAAAAAATCACAAGCACAAACAACAAACATAAAGAACGGAAGAGTACAAGCCTCCTCACACACATTAGAAACTAGAAAGAAAAATAGAAAATGGATAAGCATGGGGTGCCTCCCATGAAGCGCTTTATTTTTGGTATTCCATTTTTTTAAAATAAAAACAACTTTTATTGATAATATGAAATGAGTACAAACTTTTGAAAAGGAAATTACATTTAACTACAAACAATAAGCTGAAATTACATGAAATAAGCTATAAACTACAAGCTACTTATTAAAAACTACTCCTAGATATCGCCTGTGAGTGAGTGAAAACTCCTATTTATAGTAGCAGCTTCTAATCATATCCGTTGATCTCTTCTAATCATTGCACTTTGATTCATAGCCTTTGGATGAAAATGTGAGCACACGGATTGCCAGTGTGGCAATTCCACTTCTTTGGAGCTGTGTGCTTCTTTTACATTGATTTCAGTGCAAAGTTCCCCTTTTTGGTGTGTTTGTTTGGAGCACACGTGCCATCCTTTGTTGTTAGCTTAACCAATCATGAGCCTTTGAGTGACGTTTTGCTTTGTTAAGTTGGAGCATAGTACTAGCATCTTAGTTGCTACGTAAATCGAGTGAAGGGAGGAGTTAATTTCATTTTAATTGGGTTAATTTGAGAAGGGTGAATTGGGAGAGACGGTGAATAGTAATTCACCCATTCCCGCCTTTTTCATTTCTTATTCGTTTTTGAGTTTGACCCGCAGTTTTAAATGGTGTTGACTTGGACTTATATTTTGGGATTGGGCTCGGGTAAATATTTTGGGCTAAGGGTAAATGGTTATGAGTTTGGTTAAGTATAGACATAACGACTGTTAGTCTTTTAATATAAAAGGATTAACGGTGTTATTGATTTAGGGACTTATGGTGAAATTGATTTAACATTAAGGGTTTTTGGGTAATTTCCAAGGTTTTGTCATCTTGTGGGTTGACCATTGTTGACCTTTGTTGACCATAATTGATACCTTCCCGTCTCTTGTGTACTCTTTCCGTTCCCGTGTTCGTTTTTGTCCGGTTTTGGCTCTTTTCTTGTGATATTTGCAATATCTGTACCTACACATTCACAAAAGACAAAATACACATATACAAGCATACTTATGCACATTTTCATCTTTTTAGGGTTATTTTAGGTATAAAATGGATATGTGATTTCTCACATATCAAAATTCCCCAAACTAAGTGATTGTCGTGTCCTCACGCAATATTATATGCTCTAAAACCAAATATTCCAAAACCTCCCCAAACTAATCCTTTGAAAAGTAGCAAAGTCTTTTGTGGGGAAAGTTAAGAAATCACAAGTTTTAAAACACCTCGTTTTCCCATTTTCAAAGATTTTTCTATTTTTTATGATTTTCATAATTTCTAATTTACAACTTATTCATGTGTGACATAATGTATTGCTTTCATTATTCTTTAATAACTTTTAGGACCACGGAACAAAAAGCACAAAAAGTGTCCAAATGGATAAATTCATCGTTCCCGACTTTCACTCCTCCAAGCCAAGCTTAAAAACAAGATCATTGTAAAATACAAGTTATGATGCTAACACTACTCATAAAAGCTAATTGTGTACTTACTTTTCCTCCCTTATTCCTAATTTCCTCTAAGGATTTTATTATTATTATTGGTGACAAATAAATTATGTCCTTATTAATAAAGTAAACCCGGTTTAGACCATTAATAGTTTGAAATCCTTTCCTAAAGAGACGATGTGGTGAAAATAAAGTCCACATTAAGGTTCTAAATTCACATGATTTAGGGGTTATCCTTTTTATTTCATCCGAAACAACTCAACTACGAGTCCAGAGACGGAGGCTTTATTTAGATAACCCCGGAGTCGAAATTTGGCTTTATTATTATTATTATTGCAACATTATTAAACCTCGGTCCTTTAGAAGGCTGCAACATCGGTTGTGAGCCAGCAAGATGCAGCAAACTTTTATCAGTCTCGGATTATTATTACTATGTGCCTTATTTAGAAGACTACCACATCGGTTGTGAGCCGGCAAGAGGTAGTAAACTTTTATCAGCCCACAGTTTTTATTATTATTATTATTATATAAACCTCACACCTTAAACGACTGTCACATCGATATACGAGCCGACCATGATCCAGAAGTCTTATTTCGGCTTCGGTTTATTTCATAATTATTATTATAGCCAAATTTCAAGTCCTGTGGTCTTTTAACAACTGCCACATCGGTATGCGAGCCGACCATGGTCCAAGAGTCTATTTCCCCACAACACTGACAAAACCTCGATGTGTACCTTACTTTCACCAGAGGGAATCTCTACGAAGTGATTTAAACTAAGAATCGCAAAAACCAAAGAAACTTTATTTATTAAACAATTATTAAGTTGATGAGAGCAAAAAGCCACAATTATACCTTATTAGCTTTAAAGAAATACGAACTATTCTAAGTTTAGATCAAAGATTATACTTTTACCTATATCATCTCTTGTTCTTCACAATTTAAAATTTCTAAGAAAGAAACTCGTGAATACTTAGCCTAATGAATTAAGATTGGCACTTTAACAAGTCACATTGACTGGCAACAATCTCAACTCTAATAAATCGAACTTCGCATATTTAAAATCAATTATGGGAACTTGCAAAGTCTTGACTTTTTCAAGCTAGACTTGCGTTTTATAGCTCCTTGTATAAAAGATTAGCAAAATCAATCTATTTAAAGTTAATGGAGAAAGCTAAGATATAAAACCGGTCGGGTCAAAATTTACTTCTCGTTCTCACCAACGGAAAACCTACATTCGTGTCAACTATTTTTAAAATTTTTTATTATTTTTTTTATATATGAACAATAAACTAGATATTAAGACTTAAAAATTTAAAATTTTTGTGGGAAAACGGGGTACGTGAGAACAACGGCAAAAGTTGGCAAGATTATATCGAAGATATACTACCCCATACTAAAATCAAACATTGTCCTCAATGTTTCCTAATCTAAGGCTTAAAAACCCCATACTAGAATTCAAAAAGTCGAATGCATAACCTAAACATGAAGAAAGTATCACAAAAATCTTTAGCCGTTTATTAAGTGTGCTATAAGATAAATGTTAGTCGATAATAATCTTTAGGATATCGGATTTCCCCAAACTAATGGCAAGCAAAGGCTAGGAAGCTCGAGTGAACCGGGACAAAACACCGAACACGAGAGTCTTCAGAAAATTTTGGGTCAATCCTGCAAACAATCACAAGTACAAACAACAACAAGAATCGGAAGAGTACAAGCCTCCTCACAATAGAAATAAGAAAGAAGATAGAAGGATAAGCATGGGGTGCCTCCCACGAAGCGCTTTGTTTTTGGTAACCGAGTCACATAGCTTGACTCGATCCCCGAATTCATTCGTCCTTGGAGAAAGTGTGGAGATCCTGGACTACCTTGGGTGGTAAGTCCCCTCCGAAGTAATGCTTCACACGATGACCATTCACCTTAAAGTTTGGACCATCGGGTTGAGATAACTCAATGGTTCCGTATGGAAAAACTTTGGTGATGGTGAAAGGTCCTGACCAACGAGTTTTAAGCTTTCCCGAGAATATCTTTAGACGAGAGTTGAAGAGTAAAACTCGATCACCAACATTGAAAATGCGGTTTTTGATCTTTGAGTCGTGAAGCTTCTTCGTCCTCTCTTTATATATCAAAGAATTCTCGTAAGCTTGATCACGAAGCTCATTAAGTTCATTAAGTTGAAGCTTCCGGTGATCACCCGCGGTTTTAAGATCGAAATTAGCATGTTTCAAAGCCCAATATGCTTTATGCTCTAACTCGATAGGTAAATGGCAAGACTTTCCGTACACTAACTTATAAGGCGTGCAACAAATTCGAGAAGCTTCTTGAGGAGCATTGTCGAGCAATTCTCGTTCAACGGTATCTTAGCTAACTCAAGCAACTTTTCTTTATTCATGAGCAAACTCTTAATCGTAGGAGCAAATCTTGGTATCAAAAGTAAAGCATCCGCGAAAATAATATCGGAGCGCAAATCTTGAAAGATTTGGAAGATCTTCTCTATTTGATTCGAAGCTTTGTCATGGGACTTTTGATCATCACGTCGTGAAGGATATGGAATATTTGGCTTAGGTAAACTCTTCGGAATATCGGATTCCAGAATGGGAGTGGTTTTAGGCAAAGTCTTCGGAACATCGAGTTCCGGAATAGAAATGGGAATAACCAGAGGTAGGATTTGAGCGGTACTTCCTTGGAAATTTGTTTGCTCTTTATCCGTTGTCTCCTCGGTTTCTCATTCCACTACCTGTTTAGGAGAAGGATTAGTAGGAATCGAGGGTCCCTCGTAAGCAACACCACTTCGAGTAGTGATCGCTTTCATCTCACCCTTCGGGTTTGGAATGGTATTACTCGGAAGAGTACCCGAAGTTGAGGCTTGGTTTTGAAACAATCCACAAATCATGTTTTGCAAATTATTTTGAAAAGTAGTTTGTTGATTCATCATGACGGCTTGTTGAGATTTTATCGTGTTTTGAATTTCATTCTTAAGGTCTCCTTTCAACGAGTTGATTTGATTTTGCATGTTTACTCATTACTTAAGAGGTGAATTATATTTATACTAGCCATTGCTTTTGTTAATTAACCACTTTTTATAAAATGATTGCATCTTGTTAGAAGTGACTCTCTATTTTATCCTCTAATATGCACATCACTTATCCTTTTTGATTAAGTGTCTTCTGATGATTGATGTAATAACTTGCGGGTGTTGGTTATAAAGGTAGTTTTTGATTCATACAGTTGGACATTGAAAACTTTCATAAGGACCCCCACAGTTTTCACAGCAAAGATATTGTTGAGGAAAACTCGGTGAATTTTGTGTATAATAATTTACACTAAAGTTTTGATTGTAACTCGGTTCCTGCTCATAGACAAGCGGGAACCGTGGTGGACAATCATAACCATGGTGAGAATCATTTCCACATAATTCGCACGAGTATGTCTCGTACTGGGGTTGTGGAGGGTGGGTGAAAACGTTTGGAGGATCATTGAAAGAATTCGGATTTGAATCATAAACGAATGAATTTTAAGCTTCAGAATTGCAAAATGAACAAAATCCTTCTCCAAGATAAAATCGACACCTCACACATGTACACCGTTGATAACGTACACCATCTTCTAACGGATTATTTAGCAATTGAAAACAATGAAATTGGTCGAGCGAAGATGTTTGGGGTTGTGGAGGTGGGTTAGAAATATCGGGAGTTTGATTATAAGAATTTGGATTAGAGTCATAGACGGGCTCATCTCTGAAACTCACATTGGTACAATGCCGACAATTTCCACCGTTAAACGGACCTCCACACCACGAGCATCTTGAAAACCAAGACATGTTGAAGAATTATCGGATAAGAAGGTTAAGAGAATAAGAATTAAACGAATAAGAGGATAAAGAAGAATATTTATAGATTTTTCAAATAATACATAAGAAAAAGAAATTAAAATAAGAAAGAAAAATATTTTTGGTAACCGATAGTCAAAAGTTTACGGTAGCTCTCTAGAAAACGCACAAAGAAGCGGAGGAGCGGGTAAGCGCGAAGCTTTTAAAAACCTTCTCCTTTCGGGTCGAAGTTCGTAGGATCGACCCTCCTTATACCTACTAAAGATGAGCCGAAACGACAATTAACAAATGGTTATTTTCAATATTAAAATAAAAGAAAAAAAGAATAGAAGTATAAAATATTTTTGTATTTTTATATAAAATAAAACGAAAACTTTCACGGGGAAAGGATCTTCAAGGCACGAACACAAACAATCCTGTAAAAATCGCTACACCTCTCTCCGGCGGCGGCGCCATTTTGATGATTCCTCAAAAACCCCTCTTAATATAATATATATATTTATAAAAACATATACATATACGTAAGCTAAGTATCATACAAATTACTCTTAGGAAAGAATAATGAGTAGTCAACACGGGTATTGTTCTCCTCGGTGAGAGGTCAATGGAAATTCACGGTCTTGTCGGGAATCGAGCTTGATTGTCATAAAAGTTTTGGGTTTGAATTCTAAATCTACTAACGCAACGGGAAAGCAAATAAAGACAAGCTAAACTAAAAAATTAAAGGCACAATGAAAATTAAACACTTAACGAATAATTATCGACTAACGGATAGACAAAATATTATCAAATTAAACTTTAAAAACTTAAAATGCAAATTAATTAAACTAAAATGCATTAAACTAAATTTTAAAATAAAGAAAATATCTTTTTTTGAATTTTTTAATTATTTAAAACTAATTTTAAAACTAAATAATACTAAAAATTAAATTAAAAGTACAAAACTAAATCCTAAATTTTTTTAGAAAATTTATTAAAATTCTTATGCTAAAATGAAGATTTATAAAGAAAAGGTAACCAATAAGCTCTGATAATAAGCTGTGAAAAAAACGAATAAGCAAATAAGCATAAATCCAAAACTAATTATAACAATTAAATGAAACAGATATAGAATGAAAAAGTCCCAAGGGCAGATGGTAAAGGTGTTGTGTGTGTGAAGGAGAGGTCACAGGTTCGAAACCTGTGACCTTTCTTTTTGCAAAACTTTTTATTTTTCATTTTCTTTTTGAAAAAGCTCAAGATAAGACAAAAATAAGCTACTTTATTAAAGGGACTTAATGCTAAAACGTATTAATAAGCTAGATAAAGCTGTTTGAAAGATGACGGCTACTTAATAAAGACCTAGGAACAAAAAGCTTAAACTGATTTGCAATTTTAAGACTAAATACGCTTAAGGGAAAACAAAATTAGCTAAAACAGATGCTAACCTCAACTTAATGAGCTATAAAAACTAATAATAAGCAAATTTTTAGGAATTACAGATTTGATGATTACAAAACCCATAAACAGAAATGAAGAGAGAAGAAACAAAAGGAAACAAGATATGCTATAGAAGGAAACAAGATCAAGATTAATGTTGATTGAGACGTTACAAAATCAACCTTAATGTTGAAGATATAGATTAGTCAAACATTAATGTGATGATTAATGTTAATTAATTTTTTTCCTAATTGCATTATGTTTCCTTTTGAAATAATAAGGACCTAATATGTAATAGTTAGTTAGCTTTGTTAGTAAGCTAGGGTTTCTTGTAACCTCCCTCTATTATATAAAGAGGGTAGGCGTCTAAGTTACAAGTAATCCATTTTAATAGCAGACTTCTCCAATGAGAGTCTAGAAACGCATAGAGCGTGTGTAGTAGTTAGTAGTAGTAATAGTTTCTTTATCATGTTTGAATAAAGAAAACCTTATTAGTAATGTTGATTGTGTTCTTATTTCATATTCCGCTGTGCTTAATCAATCAATGTTATTCATACCCTAGTTGAGTCCAGATTCTTGGATTTAACAATTGGTATCAGAGCCTCGTGGCTCTTGATCTAGGGTTAATAAGGTTTTCGTGTATAATTTTTTTTTATATCAAAAGGCATATTTGCCAATTAGGTTTCTTAAGGAAACCCTAATTCGTTTAAAGATGGCAGCAGTTAGGCAGAAGTGAAGGCAGCAGGGTTTCTTCTCAAACCCTAACCTCGAAGCATATGGATTGGTTTATAGCAGGTACACAAGTAGATCAGCAATAACCCTTATACATCTTTTGGGTTCGTAATGTCTTTGAACGATTATAGAGGTTTGGATGTTCCTACTGCTAAGCTTTTCTTAATTCCTACTGGTAAGCTTATGGTTCCTGCTGGTAGTTCATGGTTCCTGCTGGTAGTTCCTGCTGGTAGGCTTTGTGGTTCCTACTGGTCTGCTTACGGTTTCTGCTGCTAGTATTATAGGTCCACAGACGCCCTTGGGTCTTGAACAATGAGGATGTGTATGGTTCATTTTGGAGGTTCAGTTTATGCTATAATTCTTGATTGGAAAAGTTACACGCTCTTTACAAATATTTTGGGGGGCATATGATACCATACAGTTCATGATATGATTATTGAGGAAATAATCATAAGCATTGAGTGGTTTCTGGTTGATCCGTCTGAGCTCACTGAGACTATCGGCCATTGCATGTGATAAGGGGAAGCTTATTGTTGATATACTTAACCATCTACATGCATCACTTGAGGTCCTGTTGGTTTCCAAACTTTTCTCTTTGTTTGTTTCTTAGCAGATTTAGATTTTGCACGAGCATTCACATTATTAATATAATGATGACATGTTCTACCATTGTTTCTTCATGCAGATTGTTTTGTAATATCAAATAGGGGAAGATTGTTAGGAATTACAGATTTGATGATTACAAAACCCATAAACAGAAATGAAGAAAGAAGAAACAATGAGGTCCTAATATGTAATATTTAGTTAGCTTAGTTAGTAAGCTAGGGTTTGCTTGTAAACCCTAGCCCCTCTATTATATAAAGAGGGTAGGTGTCTAGGTATTAGGCATCCAATTCATAGCAGACTTCTCCAATGAGAGTCTAGAAACGCATAGAGCGTGTGTAGTAGTTAGTAGTAGTAGTTTCTTTATCATGTTTGAATAAAGAAAACCTTTTTAGTAACTTTGATATGTTCTTAATTATTCCGCTGTGCATTATATCATTGTTATCATACCCTAGATGAGTCTAGATCCATGGGCTTCACAATTGGTATCAGAGCCTCGTGGCTCTTGATCTAGGGTTTAATAAGGTTTTCATGTAATTTGTTTTTCTGTAATCTTTTATTATTAAAGGCGTGTTTACTCGTGGTCATGATTTCTGTTTTTGATACTACGAAGAAGCAGTAGCAGAAGGAACAGGGATTTGTTTGGTTTTCACCATT
>BQNB010071011.1:22554-32914 GCA_026074375.1 Tanacetum coccineum
AGACGAAAACGTAATATAACTGACGAAAACGTAAAAAACGGACGAAAACGTAAAAAAAAAGGCGAAATCGTAAAAAAATAAACAAAAACGTAAACAAACAGATGGAAACGTAAAAAAAGACAAAAACGTAAAAAAACAGACGAAAACGTAAAAAAACAGACGAAAACGTAAAAAAACAGACGAAAACGTAAAAAAAAGGGCGAAATCGTAAAAAAACAGACGAAATCGTAAAAAAACAGACGAAAACGTAAAAAACAGACAAAAACAGAAGAAAACGTAAAAAACAGACGAAAAGGTAAAATAACTGACGAAAACGTAAAAAACGGACGAAAACATAAAAGAAGGCCAAATCATAAGAAAAACAAACGAAAACGTAAAAAAATATCATTTTTTTCAAACTTTTTTCCAATTTTCCAACTTTTATTCAAATTTTCCAACTTTTTTTTCAAGTTTTTAAACCTTTTTTCAAAATCTCAAAAAAAACATCAAGTTTTTTTTCAAATTTTCCAAATTTTCGAAGTTTTTTTCAAATTTTCCAACTTTTTTTCGAATTTTCAAAAAATATCGATTTTTTCGAAAAAATTTCTTAAATTTTCGATTTTTTTTATATTTCTAATTTTTTTTCAAATTTTCGATTTTTTTTTAAATTTTCGAATTTTCAAATTTTCAGAAAAAAATAAATTTGAATAATTTTTTTAAAATTTTCGAATTTTTTTTAACCTTTCGGTTTTTTTTTTTGAATTTTAATATGTGTTTATGTTATTGATTTTGTATTTAAATATGGGATATTAAATAAATAAGGGTAAAATGTCAAAAATACCCTCTATTTATAAATAAAGGAAGGGGTGATGAGGGGACATATGGCGCAATTTGGTGGCTTCCTAGCCTTTTTATTTTAAGCCCATTTTCATTGTATCCCCACCCTATATATATATATATATATATAAGCCGAAAACAAGAAGCCATAAGCTTATAATATAAGCCGAAATCCATAAGCTCGAATATATATATAAGCTGAAAACAATAAGCCATAAGCTCACAATATAAGCTGAAATCCATAAGCCATAAGCTTGAATATATATCTAAGCCGAAAACAATAAGGCATAAGCTTTTTTATAACTTCAAGGGTGTCTTTGTCATTTTACCTTTATTTATTTAATATCTATTTTTTGTATCGTCTCTCACACATAATTAAATACATAAACAATAACATAAACACATTAAAATTCAAAAAAAAAATCCGAAAGTTTAAAAAAAAATCCGAAATTTTTTAAAAAAAAATTCGAAAATTTAAGAAATTTTTTTTCGAAAAAATCGATATTTTTTGAAAATTCGAAAAAAAAGTTGGAAAATTTGAAAAAAGTTCGAAAATTTTGAAATTTTTTTTGAAAATTTGAAAAAATTTCGAAAATTTGAAAAACAATGATTTTTTTTTTTTGTTTAGAAAAAAGGTTCAAAAACTTGAAAAAAAAAGTTCGAAAATATGAAAAAAAGTTCGAAAATTGGAAAAAAGTTCGAAAAGTTGAAAAAAATCGATATTTTTCAATTCGATTATTTGAAAAAAAGTTTTTTTCCAATTGAAAAAATATCGAAAATTGAAAATATCGAAAATTGAAAAAAAAAAATATCGAAAATTGAAATTTTTTTTAATTTGAAAATTGAAAATATTGAAAATTGAAAAAAAAAGTGCATCACAGTTAAAAAAATTGAAAATTGAAAATATCGAAAATTGAAAAAAATAAAGAGATGTACTAACTTTTTTAAATGTAATGCACTAACAAAATAAATTTCAGTTCGAAAAGTTTTTTTCAATTTTTGATATTTTCAATTTTCGATATTTGAAATAAAGTTTTTTCAAATAATTTATCGATTGTTTTTCAAATAAATCGATTATTTTAACGTATTGCTAACAAAAAAATCGATATTTTTCAATTCGATTATTTGAAAAAAAGTTTCAATTCAATTCAAAAATTGGAAAAAAGTTCGAAAAGTTGAAAAAAAAATCTATATTTTTCAATTCGAATATTTAAAAAAAGTTCAAAAATTTGAAAAACAAATCGATAATTTTTTTTAAAAAATTTAAAAAAAAATCGAAAATTTGGAAAAAAAAATTCTATATTTTTCAAATCAAAAATTTTGAAAATTTTGAAAAAAATATTTCGGAATTTTTTTTTGAAAAATTTTCGAAAATTTATTTTGTTAGTGCATTACATTTAAAAAAGTTAGTACATCACAGTTAAAAATGTTACTGCATCGTAATATATTTTGTTAGTGCATTACAGATAAAAAAGTTAGTACATCTCAGTTAAAAAAGTTACGCATCACATTGGTATTTTGTTAGCTGCATTCCGTTATAAAAACGTTAGTACATTCTCAGTAAAAAAAATTATGCATCACAAATGTATTTTGTTATTGCATTACGAAAAAAGTAAGTACATCACATTCAAAAAAGTTTACTGCATCACAATGTATTTTTGTTTGTTGCATTACAGTTAAAAAAGTAGTACATTTGAGTTAAAATGTACTGCATCGCAATATATTTTGTTAGGCATTACAGTTAAAAAATTTATACATCACCAGTTAAAAAAGTTACTTACATCACATGTATTTTGTTTAATCATAACAGTTTAAAAATTTAGAACATCTCAGTAAAAAATATTATTGCATCACATGTATTTTGTTAATGGCTTTCAGTTAAAAAGTTAGTTACATCTCAGTTAAAAAAGTTACTGCATCACAAAGTCTTTTGTTAGTGCATTATAGTTAAAAAAAGTTAGTACATCTCAGTTAAAAATTGGTACCGATTCACAACGTTTTTGTTATAGCATTAAAGTTAAAAAAGTTTAGCTTTACTTTAAAGATGATAACAAGTACAACCCACCCTTCTATTCAAGTACAACCTAGGAAAAAAGGATGAAATAGCAAGTATAGTATATTAAAAAGTACATATAAAAAAAATTCACACACATATTAAAATTTAAAAAAATCCGAAAGTTTAAAAAAATCAAAAAATTTTAAAAAAAAATTTTCCATTTTTTTTCCGAAAATTCGCAAATTTGAAAAAAAAATTCAAAAAATAAAAAAAAATTGGAAAAATTAGGAAAACAAATCGATAATTTGAAATTTTTTTTGGTGGAAAAAATCGATTTATTTTTGAAAATACGAAAAAAAGTTCGAAAAATATGAAAAAAAAAAGTTTCGGAAACTTGGGAAAAAAGTTTGACATCTCAGTTTAAAAGGTTACTGCATCACAATGTTTTTTGTTAGTGCATTATAGTTAAAAAAGATAGTACATCTCAGTTAAAAATGTTACTGCATCACAACGTATTTTGTTAGTGCATTACAGTTAAAATAAGTAAGTAAGATTTCACAATGCTCAACTTATACAACTAGTGTTTAGACACTATGAGAACCATAAAAGTACAACTTAAAATAAAATTTAGAAAAAATTACAATTTTGATGTTCTTGGTTCGGTTTTGACGCGAATAAATAAATTCAAATCGTTCTTCTATAACCCGAAGCTATCTAACACTAACCCACTAATGATTATTAACCCGTGTTCTTGTTAAAAAAATTGTACATCACAGTTAAAAAGTCACTACATCACAATGTATTTTGTTAGTGCATTACTGTTAAAAAGGTTAGTACATCTTAATTAAAAAAGTTACTGCATCACAATGTATTTTGTTAGTGCATTACAGTAAAAAAAGTTAGTACAACTCAGTTAAAAAGTTACTGCATGACAATGTATTTTGTTAGTGCATTACAGTTAAAAAAGTTAGTACATCTCAGTAAAAAATATTACTGCATCACAATGTATTTTGTTAGTGCATTACAGTTAAAAAAGTTAGTACATCTCAGTAAAAAATATTACTGCATCACAATGTATTTTGTTAGTGCATTACAGTTAAAAAGTTAGAACATCTCAATTTAAAAGGTTACTGCATCACAATATTTTTTGTTAGTGCATTATAGTTAAAAAAGATAGTACATCTCAGTTAAAAATGTTACCGCATCACAACGTATTTTGTTAGTACATTACAGTTAAAAAAATTTGCACATCACAGTTAAAAAGTTACTGCATCACAATGTGTTTTGTTAGTGCATTACAGTTAAAAAAATTAGTACATCTCAGTTAAAAAAGTTACTGCATCACAATGTATTTTGTTAGTGTATTACAGTTAAAAAAGTTAGCACATCTCAATTACAAAAGTTACTGCTTCACAATGTATTTTGTTAGTGCGTTACAGTAAAAAAGTTAGTACATCTCATTTAAACTTTTTTCAAACTTTTTTCTAATTTTCCAACTTTTTTTCAAATTTTCCAACTTTTTTTTCAAGTTTTTGAACCTTTTTTCAAAATCTCAAAAAAAACATCAAGTTTTTTTTTCAAATTTTCGAAATTTTTTTCCAAATTTTCCAACTTTTTTTCAAATTTTCCAACTTTTTTTTGAATTTTCAAAAAATATCGATTTTTTAGAAAAAATTTCTCAAATTTTCGATTTTTTTTTCTAATTTTCGATTTTTTTTATATTTCTAATTTTTTTCAAATTTTTGAATTTTTTTTCAAATTTTTGAATTTTTTTTAAAATTTTTTAATTTTCAAATTTTCAGAAAAAATTAAATTTGAATATTTTTTTTAAAATTTTCGAATTTTTTTAATCTTTCGGTTTTTTTTTGAATTTTAATATGTGTTTATGTTATTGATTTTGTATTTAAATATGGGATATTAAATAAATAAGGGTTTAAATATGGGATATTAAATAAATAAGGGTAAAATGTCAAAAATACCCTCTATTTATAAATAAAGGAGGGGGTGATGAGGGGACATATGGCGCAATTTGATGGCTTTCTAGCCTTTTTATTTTAAGTCCCTTTTCATTGTATCCCCAACTATGTTTATATATATATATATATATATTATATATTATATATATATATATATTCTATATTATCTTTTATAGTATATATATATATAACCTTAGATATTTTGATCCAAGGCTAATAATCAGTATGACACTTGGAATTTAATTTAACAAGGAGGCAACTATTTATAAGAGATAAAGGGTATTATTGGCATTTCATAATCATGTTAATTAATTCAATAAATGAGTCGGTTAAGTTACGTTCACTTTAATTAGGAAATATATTAGTCTTCCTAAAATTAAGGCCCTACTCACTTAATTCTCTGTTACATTTTATTCATCTTCATTATTTCAAACGTGTCGCCCAAATTCCTCCTTGTTGCCTCCTATCCCCATCGCTTTTTTCTATTCTCATATACTGAACAAAATATGTCTTTTGATTTGCTTTGAATCGGATGGATTTGAATCAATCAAATTTGGATCGGTGGCATCTCATTCCAAGATCTATAAAGTTAATAAGTGGTTTTAATTCGATTATTAAATGCGCGTCGTTGAAAATCGATTTTGATTTTGATTTTCAAATCGATTTTGATTTCGATTTTCAAATGTTATACGATTATGTTTATGTGGTATTTTTTGATTTTTATTTTGATTTTCAAATCGATTTTGATTTTGATTTTCAAATGTTATACGAAAATAACATGCGTATGCAATTTATGAATAGGAATGTATAAGCTGAAATTTTCTTTTATCCAATACAATAGTCAAATTTGTTAGGCCCTTTCGACGTTTTTGTATCTCGTTGGCTTACTTGAAATTTTTAGTATCTCGTTTTCTTTTATCCAATATAATAGATGTGTAAATATATATATATATATATATCTTTATTATATTTCTATATATATATTATTGATGTGTTATATTAAGAAAACCATTTTATGTGCAGTACAAATTTACACAGAACTCTTTTAATGAATCTGGGCTATTAAGATTAATTTGATCAAAGGTTAAAGATTAAATGTGCGTTGTAACTAAAGAAACAAGTGAGGTTTTCTTTTTATTAACCAAATGTTACAAAGGTAATAAATATACGTATATCATATTTATACCCTAAAATAATCGGAAGGTTTCTATTTTTTTTTTCTATACAAAACCAAATAACCGTCCCCAAAAAGTCACACGGCCCCTATATCCCTTTAGATCAAAACTACATCAAACATTTTGAATCAAGCAAATTTGGATCGATGGCATCTTATTCCAAGATCTACAAAGTTAGTAAGTGGTTTTAATTCGATTTTTAAATGTGTGACGTTGATAAAGCGTGTTGATGTTTGATTGTCTAAATCGATTTTGGTTTACGATTTTCAAATGTTTATACGATTTATGTTTTGTTGGTATTTTTTTGTTTTTTATTTTGTTTTTCAAATCGATTTTGTTTATCAAAATTTGAAAAAATCGATTTTGATTTGTTTTTCAAATGTTATTACGAAAAAAACATTTGTGTACGCATTTTTGTATAGGAATGTATAAGCTGAAATTTTCTTTTATCCAATATAATAGTCAAATTTGTTAGGCCCTTTCGACGTTTTCGTATCCCGTTGACTTACTTGAATTTTTTAGTAAAAAGATTACCTAACTTTTGCAAAGTTTTAGTGAGTCTGTAGTTATACAAATGTTGTTGATTGGCCAACACTGACATGGCTATCTACTTGAAATGGTTATAGGATGATCTAAATACCCTCGTGTTATTTTACAAATGAATTGTCATGTGATAAAGTTTTATACCAATTTTGTGCTATTGGTTTCTTTCATAAATTAATATAGTGGTGATGTACATGCTACAACATAGGAAATTAATAAAGTGGTGATGTGCTATTGGTTTCTTTCGTAAATGATTGGACTTTTATATCTATTACGGGAAAAAATTTTGGTGGTCTGTACATACTACAACATCAAAGTTGGTAAAATGTGTTTGAACCTCTTTACATGTTTTTAATTGATTACATGTAAATTGCAGGTGCATATCGTGTTTTGATGTTATTTTTCATAAGATTTGTTTAATTGTGCATAGGTGTTTCAGGTTGTGCATACATGTTTGCTAATTGTTTATTGATTTGTTATGCAATAGTTGTAATGACTATCGATTCGTTTGGTTGTCATGTGTCACGAATTATACTCTGGCACATATATGTTTTTGTTTAAGTTTTAATTTATCAACTAGCTTTACAATTAGTTTAAAATGGCATGATTTGATATAACTAGTTCCTTTTTTGTTTTATATATATGTTTCAGTGGCATGGCTCATAGGAAAGATGATGTGTGATGAAGATGATCAATGAATGCACTTAGAAGTCGCGCACATATGTTCTCACAAGGCGTGCATATATGTTTTCAGAAGCCATGCACATATGTTATAATGAATTTGATAATACTTTTCTTTTTTATTTGTATTTTATTTAATATCAAATTTTGTATATGATATTTTTTTATTGGTTTGTAATAATTTAGACATATATATATATATGTATATATATATATATATATGTTATACAGACGTCTTATAATGAATATGGGCCATTAGATTAGTTTGATCAAAGGTTAAGATTAAATGTGCCAAAGTTGTAACTAAACAAAAGATGAAGGTTTCCTTTTAATTAAACAAAAAGTTACAAGGGTAATATAGGTATGTCATATTTAACCCTAATATAATGCTAGGTTATATCTCACAAAACCAAATAACCGCCCACAAAAAGTCGCACATCGCCTATATCCCTTTAGATCAAAACTACATCAAACATTTTGAATCAAGCAAATTTGGATCAATGTCATCTCATTCCAAGATCTACAAAGTTAGTAAGTGGTTTTATTTCGATTTTTAATTGTGTGTCGATGAAAATCAATTTTGATTTTGATTTCGATTTTCAAATGTTATACGATTATGTTTATGTAGTATTTTTTGATTTTGATTTTTATTTTCAAATGTTATACGAAAATAACATGCGTATGCAATTTATGAATAGGAATGTATAAGCTGAAATTTTCTTTTAACCAATATAATAGTCAAATTTGTTGGACCCTTTCGACCTTTTTGTATCTCGTTGGCTTACTTGAAATTTTTAGTAAAAAGATGACCTAACTTTTGCAAAGTTTTAGTGAGTCTGCAGTTATACAAATGTTGATAGGGCCACACAGACATGGCTATCTAACTGAAATGGTATGAGATGATCTAAATACCCTCATGTTATTTTACAAATGAATTGTCATGTGATAAAGTTTTATACCAATTATGTGCTATTGGTTTCTTTCATAAATTAATATAGTGGTGATGTACATGCTACAACATAAGAAATTAATAAAGTGGTGATGTGCTATTGGTTTCTTTCGTAAATGATTGGACTTTTATATCTATTATAGGAAAAAAATTTGGTGGTATGTACATACTACAACATCAAAGTTGGTAAAATGTGTTTGAACCTCTTTATAAGTTTTAAATTGATTACATGTAAATTGCAGGTGCATCTCGTGTTTTGATGTTATTTTTCATAAGATTTGTTTAATTGTGCATAGGTGTTTCAGGTTGTGCATACATGTTTGCTAATTGTTTATTGATTTGTTATGCAATAGTTGTAATGACTATCGATTTGTTTGGTTTTCATGTGTCACGAATTATACTCCGGCACATATATGTCTTTGTTTAAGTTTTAATTTATCAACTAGTTTTACAATTAGTTTAACATGGCATGATTTGATATAACTAGTTCTTTTTTTGTTTTATATATATGTTTCAGTGGCATAGCTCATAGGAAAGATGATGTGTGATGATGATGATCAATGAATGCACTTAGAAGTCGCGCACATATGTTCTCAAAAGGCGTGCATATATGTTTTCAGAAGCCGTGCACATATGTTATAATGAATTTGATAATACTTTTCTTTTTTATTTGCATTTTATTTAATATCAAATTTTGTATATGATATTTTTTTATTGGTTTGTAATAATTTAGACGTCATACGTATAACGTTTATGTTTTTGGTTTTAAAATTTGAAGTTTAACGAATGTACACAAGAAACATATGTGCAATTAACACTTTAAGCAAAACACATTGAAGATTATAAAATTATATACTATAAACACATGTAAAGTCACATCTGAAAAAGAAAACATTTATGTTTTCAAGAATTACATATATGCACTGTTTTTTTAAAGGTGTATGCTGAAAAAAAGTGTAAAAAAATAACTTTTTTAATTCTGAAAAGTAAGGGATTTTAAAAACATTTTTTCTTTAAAAAATAGAAAAAAGTAAAATTAACTAATATACCCTTTTCAATTAAATGAAAACATTCAATATTTACTAAATTTTGATTGGTTAAAAAAAGTTCTGTAAAGTTCTCAATATTTACTAAATATTTACTATATATATGACATATACATATAAAAATAATAACACATTAATTTATACCATACATTATAATAAAATGTCCTCTCCACTAAGTGAAGAGCTTCACGTTGTCCATATTCGATCCATGGTTTACAAGGAAATGCTACGGTCCCTCTGCATGTGGATTTAAAATTCCGTAACACCTTGGAGAACACTGCACACAAATTTATATAATGCCGTAAAAATCATTGTGGTTAAATCTACCCACGTCATTTTCCCGTAATAGATATAAAAGTCCAATCATTTACGAAAGAAACCAATAGCACATCACCACTTTATTAATTTCCTATGTTGTAGCATGTACATCACCACTATATTAATTTATGAAAGAAACCAATAGCACATAATTGGTATAAAACTTTATCACATGACAATTCATTTGTAAAATAACACGAGGGTATTTAGATCATCTTATACCATTTCAGTTAGATAGCCATGTCTGTGTGGCCCTATCAACATTTGTATAACTACAGACTCACTAAAACTTTGCAAAAGTTAGGTCATCTTTTTACTAAAAAATTCAAGTAAGTCAACGGGATACGAAAACGTCGAAAGGGCCTAACAAATTTGACTATTATATTGGATAAAAGAAAATTTCAGCTTATACATTCCTATTCATAAATTGCATACGCATGTAATTTTCGTATAACATTTGAAAATCAAAATCAAAATCGATTTTCATAATGTTTGATAATCAAAATCGATTTGAAAATCAAAATAAAAATCAAAAAATACCACATAAACATAATCGTATAACATTTGAAAATCGAAATCAAAATCGATTTGAAAATCAAAATCAAAATCGATTTTCAACGACGCACATTTAAAAATCGAATTAAAACCACTTACTAACTTTGTAGATCTTGGAATGAGATGCCATCGATCCAAATTTGCTTGATTCAAATCCATCCGATTCAAAGCAAATCAAAAGACATTTTTTTTCATTATGAGAATAGAAAAAAGCGATGGGGATAGGAGGCAACAAGGAAGAATTAGGGCGACACGTTTGAAATAATGAAGATGAATAAAATGTAACAAAGAATTAAGTGAGTGGG
>BQNB010071012.1:0-32914 GCA_026074375.1 Tanacetum coccineum
CTTTGTTTTGTAGCACGCCTCCATAGCTCGATTCCTTGGTACCCCAAGCAAGGGGGAGTACTTGCAAATTCGTCTTTTTTTACTTTGCATTCATCACGAAGTTACTTAGCATTCGTCAAAATACGACTTGCAAGTCGCGCCTCTACAACACTTTTTGCTTCGACAGAAAAGGGGAGAAGATTTGTAAACTCAACCACTAAATACTTATTTAGTAACTTTTAATAAATATGAGTTAATATTTTGTCATCATCAAAAAAGGAGATTGTTAATACAAATATTCGCGTAAAAACGATATTTATATTTAATGATCTTCATGTTTTGATAATAACAGATATAATGTCATACTACGTAAAAGTCTACGTAAACAAGTTATTTAGTCGTAAGTTTACTTGACGACGACAAATCACTTATGGTATGAATATGACATTATAAAGGTAGTTAATGATCAAAAAAAATAATCTTTTCTTGCATTCAAACTTAATCATTTGCATAAATCTTTTCTAATCAAATGATTTCAAGTAAACACATGATTAATTATAAGCTAGTTATATTAATCATGTAAGACAAAATAGGATTAAGTAAAAGTGGAAACAATCTTTCCAAATCTAAAAAATGTTTTCTTATTTATGTTAAGAAATATTTTCCTTCTAGAAGAATCTAATAAATCTGATTTTTAAGTACATAAGAACATTTTGTTAATATTTGGGGTTAATAAAAAAAAGACAAAATCTGTCCCAGCTGCACCACACGAATTCAGCAAAACCAGAGACGGATCCAGGGTTTGGTGGATCCGTGGATCCGTGCGAACTAGCTGTTGGACCAGATTTTGAATTTCAAATGTTGGCTATAAATACCAACCTTATGTTTTCATTTTAGACAACCCTTTCCAATATTCTTCTTTTAGCTTTTTCATTTTCATACATTCTTTGGTCATTATACTTGTTTCATAATCCATTATAAGTGATCAAATCATTTGGCTCTTTAGTGAAGAACACTAATGAATACATCAAGCTTCAAGTGTTATTAGTTTAGTTGTGTCATCACTTTCGTGATATTTATGTATCTTCAATCTCTTGTGTTGGTGTATGATAGGTTAGTATTTTTGGCCTTAAAATACGTAGTGTGTTAGATTGGTTCTATCTCGAAGTAGAACTCGAAATCTAGCTTAGTACCAGAAAAAGTGTAAGCGATGTGTAAGGTTTTCTCCGCCTAAAGGGAGCTTGTTGACATAGTGAAGAAAACTCTCAAGTTGAGTACTTGGGGAGTGGAGTGGGGCGAAGAAGAGCTTCGTAGCCGAACCACTATAAATCATTGTGTCATCGGTTTGATCTTTCCTATCTTTACTTATTTATATTCCTCATTTACTTATTCGTTTATTACGTCGCTATCATATACATTTGTGTATATCTTTTGATTTCACATAAGTTGATAACATCAAATAGTTAAAACTTTTAGTATCAAATTCCCTATGAAAATGTTTATAATTATGTTATAAATGTCTGAAAACAATACTTAATCACTTATATTTAGTTTTCAGAAAAAATACGAGTATTGGAGCAAGAGACACGAGATTTGGACGTGGAAATCAAGCAAAGAAGTTAACTCAAGGCAAGTTACGGCGTAACCACCCCGATTGGAAAAATAGATTTGAAACTTATGTGTAAGCAAAATATTTAGATCTTTGGCATATTATCATGAATAGTTATTTTCCACCAGGTTGCACAGCAGTGTGTGTAGAGCTTCACCTAGTTTTAGAGGTTGTTCCTTTTGAAGAATAATCCGACGATCTTAAAAAGAGACTTGCTAAAAACAATGAATCTAAAATGGTTCTTTATAATGCTTTACCTGAAAAGGAATATGAAAGAGTTTTTATGTGTAAACGGATAAAGATATTTGGAAATTATTGTTAATCACACATCAAGGTAATAGCCAAGTAAAGGATAACAAATTTGATCTACTTGTTCAACAATATGAACAATTTACCATCCTTGAAGAAGAATCTATTGATAGCGGTTTTGATAGATTTAACACTATTATTACTAGTATTAAAGCTCTTAATGAAGGTTTCTATAGCAAGAACTATATTATGAAGTTTCTTAGGGCTTTACATCCTAAATGAAGAGAAAAGGTTACGGCGATTGAAGAATCGAAAGATCTATCATCACTAGCTCTAGAAGAGCTTATCGGTAATCTAAAAGTACATGAATTAGTCATGGAAAAAGATTCTGAAATTTACAAAGGCAAGAAGGAAAGGGTTAAGTCCATTACCTTGAAAGCTAAGAAAGAGTCTAGTGATGATGAAACTTTGACATCTGGAAGCGATGACGAAGAATATGCTATGGCCGTAAGGAACTTTAAAGAGTTCTTTAGAAGAAAGGGTAAATTTGTTAGGCAACCACGTGAAGAGAAGAAGTCATTCCAGCAAACGGATGATAAGAAAAGCAAGAGTCATAGGAAATGCTTTAGATGTGGTGATCCGAATCATCTCATTGGCGATTGTCCAAAGCCTCCACGAAACAAAGATCAAAAGCATTTGTTGGAGGTTGTTAGAGTGATAGCGAAAATGAAGCCGAGGACAAAACTAATGATGAAACTTGTCTCATGGCTCAATCGTCAAATGAGGGTAATCGCTTATTGAATCTTTCATTATAGTGATAATGTTTCTTCTTTTGATGACGATAGTATGCAAATTGAATATAACAACTTATGTGAAATTAGATTAAAAATCATCAACAAAAATAAAATTTTAAAACTAAAAGAGTGCTTTTAGAAAAATAAATTTTAGAGTTGAATGAGAAAATTAAGAAACATGAGAGAAATAAAGAGGTTGACATTGGTTGTGAGTCATGTCAACAACTTCGTTTAGAAAACGCCAAACTTAAGGAAAATCAAATTAAATTTGTTAAGCTTGATAAAAGCGCTAATTCAGTAAGAGAAATGTTAAATATTCAAAAGTTACCTAGATGTAAAATAGGTTTAGGATTTGATAATAGTAAAGCGTCAACAAGTGAAACAAAACCTACAAGTTTTGTTGGGTCGACTGCTTAATTGGCAGGTGACGGATCCACCATAAAGGCGGACGGATCCACCATACCTGGATCCGTGGATCCGTCAACCAGCCAAAAAATAGCAGAACGTGTTTTTAGCCCACCTATGTCTTTGTGATCAGATTTTGTTAATTAACTAAAGATACTAATATCATAAACAAATTGTAGAGTCTAAAGAAATCTGTCTCTAAAACCATCTTCTTAAGAGTGGTTATATGTTATGTCTAATCGAGTTCTAATTAAAACACCTCCACCTAGAAGAAATAATTCTTCTCAACAAAGATACAACACACCTCAACCTAGAAGAAACTCTAGCGGACCAATTTACCAAAGTCATTATCCTATGAATTTAAATAACAATCAAAATCAAGGTTTTGTAAATATAGGAAATTGTATCCCTTTTCAATATCCCAAACAATTGCAACAAATGCAAGGGATGTACAACACTAACGTTTTTAGACCGATGAGATATTGGGGACCAAGCGCTTGAGTTTATTTTTGCTTAATTAGGTATGCTTGCGAACTTGTTTGGAGCCAGACAAATAGATTAAAGATAGTGGTTGCTCCAAACACATGACGGGAAACAAAAGTCTATTCTCAACCTACAAAGCATATGATGGAGGTAATGTTGTTTTTGGAAGTAACTTAAAAGGAAAGATCATTGGAAAAGGTACAATATCTAATGACTCTCTTACTATATCAAACGTAGAACACGTAGATAATTTAGCTTTTAATTTACTTAATGTTGGTTAAATTTGTGACAATAAGTGTAAGGTCTTATTCACGGAAGGATGGTGTGAACTAATAAAAAGATGATAAAAGTCATAGGATTGGATTAGGAAAAAAAATGGTCTATTGTCATGAAATTAGGAAATAAGTCTCAAGACAAATTATGTCTTGCCACGATAGTAGATAATTCTACCTTATGGCATAGAAGACTTGGTCACGCAAATATGCATTTAATCCAATCTTTGTCATCCAAAGAATTGGTTAGAAATTTAGCTAAGCTAAAATATGATAAACATTTTAGCGATGCTTGCAAAATTAGAAAACAAGTCCATGCAAGTCATAAAGCTAAAAATATGGTTTCTACTAATAGATTTTTAGAACGTTTGCATATGGACTTATTTGGTCCATCTGCTATTAAGAGTTACAGCGGTAACTTATAAACTTTAGTAATAGTAGATGATTATTCAAGATATACTTGGACAAAAATTTTGAAAACCAAAAGTGAAGCTTTTGAAAAATTTGAAGTATTAAGTAAGAAAATACAAAATCAACTAGGAGGTTCTATAGTTGCTGTTAGAACGGATCATGGTCGGGAATTTGATAACAAAGTATAATTCAGAGCTTTTTGTGATGCACAAGGCATTACTCATAATTTCTCGGCTCCTCGTACTCTACAATCAAATGGGGTAGTTGAAAGAAAGAATCGTACATTGCAAGAGATGTCTAGGACTATGTTAAATGAACAATCCATACCTCAAAAGTTTTGTTGCAACGCCATTGACACTTCAACTTACATTCTTAATAGAATATTAATCCGACCAATTCTAGAAAAAAATCCCTTATGAAATATATAGAGGTAAGAAACCTTCTTTAGAATATTTCAAAGTATTTGGAAGCAAGTGCTTCATATTAAATACTAAAGATTATTTAACCAAGTTTAACCCAAAGTCATACCAAGGTGTTTTTTAAGATATTCTCAAAATAGCAAAGCTTACATTATTTTAAATAAGCACACCATTAAAGTCGAAGAATCACTCAACGTGATATTCGATGAAAGTCCTCCTCCCACTAAATTATCACCATTGATTGATGATGATGTTGGTGAAGAAGCAGCTATTGAAAATAATATTAAAGTAGTGAATAATAATAATAATATTGAAGATGAGTCCATAGACGTTGACGATGTCATTAACATTAAAGAGTCTAAAATCACCTATTAGGACAAGTCATAGGAAACCTGAATCAAAGAACATTAAGATCACAATCCCAAAATCAAAGTAACTTCATTTGTTTCATCTCGACCATAGAACCTAAGAATGTCAACGAGGCATTAGGAGATGAAAGTTGGGTTGTAGCTATGCAAGAGGAGCTAAACCAATTTATGACTAACAATGTTTGGGATTTAGTGCCTCTACCTAAGAATCAATCAGTTATAGGAACAAAATGGGTATATAGGAATAAGTTAGATAAAAATGGTGTTGTGTCTAGGAATAAGGCTAGATTAGTAGCACAGGGTACAATCAACAAGAAGGTATATATTATGATGAAACATACGCACTGGTAGCTAGATTAGAGTCTATTCAAATACTTCTTGCCATTGCTTGTGCAAATGATTTTAAATTATATCAAATGGATAAAAAGTGCTTTTCTAAATGGATTTATAAATGAAGAGGTTTACGTTTTTCAACCTTCGAGTTTTATTGATTTTGAAAAACCAAATTATGTTTATAAACTCAGAAAGGCTTTGTACGGTCTTAAGCAAGTTCCTAAGGCTTGGTATGATAGACTAAAAGCATTTTTACTATAACACGAGTATTCCATGGGAATGGTTGACAATACTCTTTTCACAAACAAATTTAAATCACATCTCATCATCGTTCAAATATATGTCGATGACATTATATTTGGATCCACATGTCAAAACATGTGTGATGATTTTTCAAAAATCAAGCATGACAAGTTTGAAATGAGTATAATGGGCGAGTTAAACTTCTTCTTGGGTCTTCAAATAAAACAAATGGAAGACGGGATATTTTTCAATCAATCCAAGTACATCAAGGAGATGTTAAAGAAGTTCGGGTTGAAAGATTCCAAACCAACCAAGACGCTGATGTTGACGAAGATCAAGGTCACTAAGGATGATGAAGCCGACTCCGTGGATAGCACTAAATATCAAGGTATGATTGGTAGTTTACTTTAGTTAACTGAAAGTAGGCCCGATATTATGTTTAGTGTTTGCTTATGTGCGTGTTTTCAAGAAAAATCCTAAAACTACCCACTTAGAAGCCGTTAAGCGTAAATTAAGATATATTAGGTGTACTACCCACTTAGGATTATGGTATCTGAAAGGAACCAGCATAGAAACTATAGTTTACGCTGACTCTGACCACGCGGACGACTATGTTGATCGAAAGAGCACTAGTGGCATTTGTACGTTCATGGGATGTTGTCTAACATCTTGGTTCTCTAAGAAACAAACGGCCCTTCCTATCTCCACGACCAAAGCCGAATATATTTTTGCCGAAAAGGATCTTTGTTCGTGTCACAAGCCTATGGAATGAAATAAGCTCTTCATCAACTACGACGTTATGAGCTCGACAACATTCCGATCATGTGCGACAATAAAGGCGTCATTGACTTAAGTAAAAAGCCCATCCAACACTCTAGGACTAAACATATAGAAATACGTCATCACTTCCTTCGCGACAACGTCCAAAAGGGCAACATTTCTATCGATAAAGTTGCATCCGAAGATAACTTAGCCAATATATTAACTAAGCCCTTAAAACATGAAATATTTAATTATTTGATATTAGGACTAGAAATGATGGAACTCAACATGGATCGTGATCCTCCATCCTCCCAAAAATAATCATAAGCAGAAATCTAATGAAGAAATTAATCATTATTCAAAAGATGTTATTTCTCATTACACGTTCCAATTACAAATTTCGAATCATGAACATAATCGAGATTGGAATTTGGACCTAAAAAAAAAAATTTTTTATTACGAAAATATCAATAAAATGACCTAGATATTTCCAAGTCTACTGTCCACTTCTTTAGAGGTCGCTACATCGAAATTACAAAACGATTCAAAACAAAAGATACTCATCAAATTACAACTACACTGTGTGACGATGTTTTATTACGTCTAAGTGTTCATAATGTTTTTGTTATTAGCAATGGTCAAAAATATGCTAAAAGGTAACACACTCCTAGCAGGATCGACATTGTTGAAATTCCATCAGGAAATTCGCAATCACTTCCATGTTATGCTCAAAACTTGGATGTCGAATCCGAAATTCAATTCACTTACTCCTTTATTAAAATCTATAAGATACTCTATTGCAAAAAAAAAAATATTCACCTCCCAATTTGGCTTCTAAAATCTACTTGTCTGTTTTTTGGAGACCTCACAGATCAACGGATCCACCATAGGAGATCATGTTGCCCTATTTTGGTAGATTCGT
Source organism: Tanacetum coccineum (assembly GCA_026074375.1). NCBI lineage: Eukaryota > Viridiplantae > Streptophyta > Magnoliopsida > Asterales > Asteraceae > Tanacetum > Tanacetum coccineum. Next base: position 7,250 of record BQNB010071012.1, read on the forward strand.
GTGTCAGAAACAGCATGTACTTATCAAATTTTAAACAATTAGGACCATATAATACTTTAAACAAACACCCATAATGAACGACACAAACAAACCCTAATCCAAAATCATCAAATTTTAGCAATTAGAAGCATAAAACACAAAGATCAACAACAAATCATCAACACTAAACAAATTTGTAAGTGATTTCATCCTATTTTCTCTTGATTCTGAGTCCAGGGCTTCAATTTTACACTAAATAAAATAATTTGGGGGTTTTGATTTTTCACATGATTTATGTACAATTTAGACTAGATTATAGTAATGTATAACTATTTTGCTTCCTATAGATAGTAGGATTGCATAATTGACTAGGTTAGTAAAAATCAAATTTTGAAAAAACCCTAAATTATGTCTTTTAAACAAAATTCTCACGTCTAGGTGTTTTTAAACCAATATTGGTTAACTTCATTGTTAATACAACGTAAAAACATTTTCATCATGCATCTGATCTCACGAATGTTCATACGAAGTGCACAAGTAATGTGCATTGTCGTTCCATTCGACTAGAGCAATATTAAACTTAGGAGTGTGTTAAGGTTTACTTAATAGTATTATTATTTTTATTTTTCGTCGAGTCAAGCAAACTGCACCTTTACATTGTTTTCATATAGACACACACTTAGGTGATCATGAATACATGTCGTTTCGATAATTGAGTCGTATAAATTCCTTTTTATAGGTGAAATCATGCCACTATCAAATCAAGAAGACTACAAATGTACTAAAGTATATAAACCCCAAATTCACCGGTTAAAACATATGGGTGATTACATTAGGGAATCTTACCATATTCTAGAGGACCGTCTCTTCCATGAAGGAAGATTCGTTACTCCATCCTTTATTGAACAAAACAATATGCTAGCTCCTTTTCAAGCAATAGGCTTGAATCCTTTCTAACACTTGATGAACCTATATGTCCACGTTTTGTAATTGAATTTTACCACTACCTTGAAGTCAAAAGAAGTGTGGACGACTATCCCTACATTAAATTCAAGCTTCACACCTACATTTTTCAACTAAGCCTCTCCATACTCTCACGGATTTTTAACATCCATCCGGAAGCTCTATCTTTTACACCCATGAGTGGTCTTTAAACTCTCTCAACATTCACTTCAATAACCGCTTCTTTAGTCCTGAACCTGAGCTTGTCAGGCAAGCTATCAATATTCCAAGAACTACCAATCTTAAACTTTAAAGAGATCCGAATACACTCTATCATGATGACCTTCGTCCGAAGGTAAAAGGGTATGAACTCTTCATACGAGAGAATGTGTTTAGTGTTCTAGGTAATAAGGATCATTTCAATAGACTTGCACCGCATACATGCTCTACTACCTAAAATAAAGAAGAAATTTAATCTCATTGCCATGATTCTTCTTCGAATAGAGGACTTCAAGAAAAATAGCTATGGTCCCATGCCTTATGTTATGTCTTTGACAAGACTCTTCAAACACATCCTCTAATCCAACCCTTAATCCATTATTCCATTTGGTAGTTTCACGTGTCATGAGCGTGTAATGAATCCCTTGGATATTTCAAGGAAAACTATCAAAGACGAAGGAAAAAGAGCAGATCCTCCCTCACCCTCTTTATCATCTGATGAAAACAAAGAACCATCAATATTGGAATTCTACGAGGAACTATATGATAATAAGGACTTGACCGATGAACAAAAGGAGAAGAGAGGGATGTTTAAGTGCTTGAACCGCTACTTTGACACCATCACCAAGTACTTAAAGAATAAAAAATGATTGAATGAATGCATGTTTTAGTTTTCTATGCTGGTTTGCTACTAATTTATGACTGTTATATTAGCATGATAACTTGCTATATTATTGGATTATGTATGTTGACTTATCTATGTTCAAGTTATGAATTATGATGTTTGCATGCTATTTGGTTTGAGTTTTAGATGTAAAAACATATTCTAGTCATATTTTTATGTACCATGGATCCACCATAGGTAGATCCGTCCATTGTTATGGTAGATCTGTGAGTCACCAGGCCAGGCGCCAAAATTTGAATTTTCTTGATTTTTTTTTCTACTTTATCTTATAATCATGCTATATGATCCTATGTAAGATTTTAAACCTTAGAATATATCATGCCTATCCATATAATGAAGAACCATAAACAAACAATTTCACCACTTTTCCACCACATATAATCATCACCCTCAACCTCAAATTTCATCATATTTCTTGCAACTTTCTCTCACACACCTTACTAGTTCATCACCATGACTAGTTCATCCAAAACAAATTCTCCCAACTTCAAAAGAAAAACTACAAGAATAAGTGTCAAGTATTTTACATACGTTAACCTTGAATCCTCAATTGAGCAACACCAAAATGAAAGAACATCATATCCACCTCCAAGAAAGAAATCCCTTTCACCACCAAATGCACCATCAAAATCCGCCTCTAGTAGAAGCACCTATCAAACCTCATCATCATCTCCACCGAGGGGGGGTGGTTTTTTCACCAACCACCAACACATGTTGCTCCTCCACCTAAACTAAAATTTGTCATCTCAATAATTTTTAAACCTTAAGAACTTCCACCATAAATTTTATCACCTCATGACCCATATGTGTCAACCATGGATAATTGGATACTGGGCCCTTCAAATCCTATACTACCACCACGTATCTCACACCCTCCTCCTGGATTTGAGCGTCAGCCACCACCTTATTTCTCACATCAACCACCCGGATTTGAACATCCACAACCTCCAACTCCATTATTTGTTAACATCAACAACAATGCACCTCAACTAGAAAACACTCAAACAACATCTTGGTTTGCATACATCCAAATGACATGCCTCACCTTCATAACATATTTTCTCAATGTTATAGTACCACTAGGCATGAAATCCACATGCTTCTGAAATCAGGTCAACTATTATGTTCTCCTACATCTGACACCACCTTAGATCTTTATCTAACCCACCATAATTTCCGCACTAAACACCTTGGTATTTCTTCTCACCCTACAGATTATATGAGAAAATTAATATTTTATCCCAAGACTAAGAATTTTTTAATTGTCTTTTCTTTTTCTAGTTTATTTTAAGTCTAGTTATAGTCTTTTTAGTTTGTTGTGGCTAAATGCCTAGTTTTATGTTATCTCCTTTATAATGGAATTAACATTATTAATTGTTATGTTGTGATGATTGGTGGTTGTTTATTGCTTATATATATGCATGTGTTGTTGCTATATATATATATATATAGATATTTTATTATATATATTACTATAGTTTGTGTCGTTTGTGTGTGTGTGTGTGTGTGTGTGTGTGTGTGTGTGTGTGTGTGTGTGTGTGTGTGTGTGTGTGTGTGTATGCGTGCTTGTCTAATAATTTTGTTTTGTAGCACGCCTCCATAGCTCGATACATTGGTACCCCAAGCAAAGGGGAGCATACACCGAGGGGGAGCATTTGCAAATTCGTCATTATTTTTACTTTGCATTTGTCACGAAGTTACTTAGCATTCGTCAAAATACGACTTGCAATCCATGCCTCTACAACACTTTTTGCTTCGACAAAAAGGGGGAGAAGATATGTAAACTCAACCATTAATACTTATTTAGATTTCAACGAGGATGAAGAGTGCTGATGTGTGGTTAAAGCTTTAAATTTATAATTGTTAACAAATATTCACGTAAAAATAATATTTATATTTAATGATCTTCGAGTTTTGATAATAACAAATATAATGTCATACTACATAAAAGTTTACGTGAACAAGTTATTTAGTCGTAAGTTTACTTGATGACGACAAATCACTTTAGGTATGAATATGGCATTATAAAGCATAGTTAATGATCAAAGAAAAAATATTTTTCTTGCATTTAAACTTAATCATTTGCATAAACCTTTTCTAATCAAATGATTTAAGTAAACACATGATTAAGTATAACATAGTTATATTAATCAAATAAGACAAAATGGGATTAACCATAAATGAAAATAATTTTTCTATATCTTTCTAAATCTTCCCAAATCTAGAAATTTTTTCCTTATTTATGTTAAGAAATATTTTCCTTCTAGAAGAATCTAACTAATTTGATTTTAAAGTACATAAGAATATTTAATTAAGATTTGGGGTTAATCACTAAAATACAAAATAGGTGCCAACTGCACCTCACGGATCCACCTAAACTAAAGATAGATCCAGGCTGAGGGGGATCCGTGGATCCGTGCGTATTGACAGCTAGACCAGATTTGAATTTCAAATGTTGCCTATAAATAGCAACCTCATGTCTTTATTTTATACAACCCTTTCTAATATGTTTCTCTCTTCCACATTTTATTCTTGCACATTCTTTGATCATTATACTTGTTCTATAATCCATTACAAGTGATCCAATTATTCCACTCTTTAGTGAAGAACACAAAAAAAGACATCAAGCTTCAAGTGTTATTAGTTTAATCGAGTCATTACGTATGTGATATTTATCCATCTTTATCAACTTGTATTTGTGTGATCATATGTGTATGATAGGTTAGTATTTTAGGCCTTAAAATACGTAGTATGTTAGATTAGTTCTATCTCGAAGTAAAACTCGGTATTTAGCTTAGTACTGGAAAAAGTGTACGCGACATGTACCTCCGCCTAAAGGGAGCTTGTTGACATAGTGAAGAAAACTCTCGAGTTGGGTACTCGAGGAGTGGAGTAGGGCGAAAAGGAGCTTCGTAGCCAAACCACTATAAATCATTGTGTGATCGGTTTGATCTTTCCTATCTCTACTTATTTATATTTTGCATTTACTTATTTATTTATTACATCGCTATCATATACACTTGTGTATATCTATTGACTTCACATAAGTAGACATTCTACGTTTTAATTTTAAAATGGTAAAAATTATTCAACCCCCTTCTAGCTTCCACAATTGGTATCAAAAGCCAAGGTCACCTAAGATATTTAATGTATATTGTACATTAAAGCTTGAATCGATCTATGGATTCTGATAAATATCTAGAAAGGCAATCTATGCAAAGGCCACCACTTTTCGAAAGCGATTGTTTTATATATTGGAAAAATAAATTTGAAACTTATGTGAAAGCAAAAGATTTAAATCTTTGACATATTATCTTGAATGGTGATTTTCCATCGATTGCCCGAAACAAAGAAACCTAAGTTTTAGAAGTGGTTCCTTTTGAAGAACAAACCGATGAACTTAAAAAGAAACTTGCTAAAAATAATGAAGCTAAAATGGTTCTTTACAATGCTTTATCTAAAAAGGAATATAAAAGAATCTTTATGTGTAAAACAGCTAAAGATATTTGTCAATCGTTGTTAATCACACATCAAGGTAATATCCAAGTAAAGAATAATAAAATTAATCTTATTATTCAATAATATGAACAATTTACTATCTTTGAAGAAGAATCTATTGATAGCGGTTTTCCTAGATTTAACACTATTATTACTAGTCTTAAAGCACTTGATGAAGGTTTTTCTAGCAAGAACTATGTTAGGAAGTTCTTAGGGCTCTACATCCTAAATAGAGAGCAAAGGTCACGGCGATTGAAAAATCAAACGATTTGTCATCACTAGCTCTAGACGAGCTTATCAGTAATCTCAAAGTACATGAAGTAGTCATGGAAAAGGATTCTGAAATTTACAAAGGCAAAAAGGAAAGGGTTAAGTTCATTGCCTTGAAAGCTAAGAAAGAGTCTAGTGATGATGAAACTTTGACATCCGGAAGCGATGACGAAGAATATGCTATAGCTGTAAGAAACTTTAAAATTTTCTTTAGAAGGAAGGGCAAATTTATTAGACAACCTCGTGAAGAGAAGAAGTCATTCCGGCAAAGGGATGATAAGAAAAGCAAGAATGATAGGAAATGATCATCCTGAGCGGTGTGAATCATCTCATGGAGAAGTCTCCAAAGCTTCGAAACAAAGATAAAAAGGCGTTTGTCGGAGGTTGCTGGAGCGATAGCGAAAATGAAGTCGAGCACAAAACCAACGATGAAACTTGTCTCATGGCTCAGTCGTCAAATGAGGTAACTCTTGACTCTTCTCATTATAGTGATAATGCTTCTTCTTTTGATGACGATAGTATGCAAATTGAATATGATAAGTTATGTGAAATTAGCTTAAAAATCATCAACAAAAATAAAATTTTGAAAACTAAAAGAGAGCTTTTAGAAAAAGAAATTTTATAGTTAAATGAGAAAATTAAGAAACTTGAGAGAAACAAAGAAGTTGATATTGGTTGTGAGTCATGGCAACAACTTCGTTTAGAAAACGCTAAACTTATAGAAAATTAAGTTAAGTTTGTTAAGTTTGATAAAAGCGCTAATTCACTAAGAGAAACGTTAAATGTTCAAAAGTTACCTAGTTGTAACATAGGTTTAGGATTGGATAAAAGTAATGCGTCAACGAGTGGAATAAAGCTCATGAGTTTTGTTGGGTCGACTGCTAAATTGGCATGGGACGGATCCACCTTAAAGGCGAACGGATCCACCATACCTGGATCCGTGGATCTGCCGACCAGCCAAAAAGTGGCAGAACACATTTTCAGCCCTCCTATGTCTTCGCGATTGGATTTTGTTATTGTTAGAAAGAAACAATACGTAATAGTATAGAAAATTCAAAAAGACAAACTCTTAAAGCATCCCTTAAGAATGGTTTAGGTTATGTCAAAACCGAGTCTAGATCTAAGACACCGCCACCTAGAAGAAATAATTCTTATAAACAAAGATATAACACAACGCCACCAATTTATCAAAATCATTATCCCATGAGTTGGAATAATAATCAAAATCAAGGTTTTGTACATATGGGAAATTGCATCCCATTCTAATATCCCAACCAATGCAAGGGATGTACAACACTAACGTTTTTTGACCCATGAGATATTGAGGACCAAGCGCTTGAGATTGTTTTTGCCTAATTAGGTAGAATGGATTAAAGATAGTGGTTGATCCAAACACATGACGGGAAACAAAAGTCTATTCTCTACCTACAAAGCATACGATGGAGGTAATGTTGTTTTTGGAAGTAACTTAAAAGGAAAGATCATAGACAAAGGTGTGGTCTCTACTGACTCTCTTGCTATATCAAATGTAGAACACGTCGATAACTTAGCTTTTAACTTACTTAGTGTCGGTCAAATTTGTGACAATAAGTGCAAAGTCTTACTCACGGAAGATGGTAGTGAAATAATTAAGAATGATAAAATCATAGGTAATGGGATTAGGAAAAATGGGTTATATGTCATGAAATTAGGAAATAAGTCTCAAGACAATTATGCCTCGCCAGGGTAGTTGATAATTATAATTTATGGCATAGAAGACTTGGTCACGCAAATATGCATTTAATCCAATGCTTGTCATCCAAAGAATTGGTTAGAAACTTACCTAAGCTAAAATATGATAAACATTTTTGTGATGCTTGCAAAATAGGAAAACAAGCTCATGCAAGCCATAAGGCTAAAAATATGGTTTCTACTAATAGATGTTTAGAACTTTTACATATGGACTTATTTGGTCCTTTCGCTATTAAGAGTTACGGAGGTAACTTATATACCTTAGTAATAGTAGATGATTATTCAAGATATACTTGGACAAAAATTTTGAAAACCAAAAGCGAAGCTTTTGAAAAATTTGCAATATTAAGTAAGAAAATTCAAAAATCAATTAGGATGTTCTATAGTTGTTATTAGAACAGATCATGGTTGGGAATTTTATAATGAAGTACAAATCGGAGCTTTTTGTGATGCACAAGGCATTACTCATAATTTCTCAGCTCCTCATACTCCACAATCAAATGGGGTGGTTGAAAGAAAGAATCATGCATTATAAGAAATGTCTAAGACAATGTTAAATGAATAATCCATACCTCAAAAGTTTTGGTGCAACGCCGTTGACACTTCAACTTATATTCTCAATAGAATATTAATCCGACCAATTCTAGGAAAAACCTCTTATGAAATATATAGAGGTAGGAAACCTTTTTAGAATATTTCAAAGTATCTGGAAGCAAGTGCTTCATATTAAATACTAAAGATTATTTGACCAAGTTTGACCCAAAGTCGTACGAATGTGTTTTTCTAGGATATTTTCAAAATAGCAAAGCTTATATTATCTTGAATAAACACACCATGAAAGTCGAAGAATCACTCAACGTGACATTCGATAAAAGTCCTCCTCCTACCAAATTATCACCATTGGTTGATGATGATGTTGGTGAAGAAGAAGCTATTGAAAACAATATTAACGTAGTAAACAATAATAATATTGAAGATGAGTCTGTAGAAGTTGACGAGGTCACTAACATTAAAGAGTCTAAAAATCACCCACTAGAACAAGTCATAGGAAATCTTAATCGAAGAACTTTAAGATCACAAGCCCAAAACCAAAGTAATTTCTTTTGTTTCATCTCGACAATAGAACCTAAGAATATCAATGAGGCATTAGGAGATGAAAGTTGGGTTGTTGCTATGCAAGAGGAACTAAATCAATTTATAGCTAACGATGTTTGGGATTTAGTACCTCTACCTAAGAATCAATCAATTATAGGAACTAAATGGGTGTATAAGAATAAGTTAGACAAAAATGGTATCGTGTCTAGAAATAAGGCTAGATTAGTAGCACAAGGATATAATCAACAAGAAGGTATAGATTACGATGAGACATACGCACTGGTAGCTAGATTAGATTATATCCGAATACTTCTAGCTATTGTTTGTGCAAACGATTTTAAATTATACCAAATGGATGTGAAAAGTGCTTTTCTAATTGGGTTTATAAACGAAGAGGTTTACGTTGCTCAACCTCTGGGTTTTATTGATTTTGAAAAACCAAATAATGTTTATAAACTTAAAAAGCTTTGTACGGTCTTAAGCAAGCTCCTAAAGCTTGGTATGATAGACTAAAAGCATTTTGCTAAAAAACAAGTTTCCATGGGAATGGTCGATAATACTCTTTTTACAAAGAAATCGAAATCACATCTTATCTTTGTTCAAATATATGTCGATGACATTATATTTGGATCTACGTGTCAAAACTTATGTGATGATTTTGCAAAAATCATGCACGACGAGTTTGAGATGAGTATGATGGGGGAGTTAAACTTGTAGGAAACTAGAAGGGGGGTGAATAGTTTACCGGTTAATTATCCATTTTAAGACTTTGCTTATAAAATGGTTTGGTTCGAGTTGTATGTCAATCAATCAACAATATGAATCACAACTAAACTATATAATGTAATGAAATAAATAAACAATAACAATATAAAAGATAAAGAAAGAAACGATCAAACCAAGACACCAAGATTTATAGTGGTTCGGCTACGAAGTTGTTTGGCTATGAAGCAGTTCTTTCGCTTCCCAACAACCAACCCTTAACTCCATCTCCCGAGTATTCCACTCGAGGATATCATTTGTCAACTAGCTCCCTCTTAGGCGGATAGAAAACGTTTACACGTCGACATTACTTTTTTACCAACATTAAGCTAGATGTTGAGTCCTATATCTCTTGCTAGAAAACCAATCTAGACTTCACTAAGTCTTTATACACTCACAATAGATAAAATACTCTTGGATTGACACACAATCCAATTCACACAAATACACAATTTACACTATTGGATCTTTACACATCATTTACATAAAACACACAAAGAAAATGAGAATGAAGATTGTGTTCTTGAGGAGGAGGGAAAAGAGTGATCACTTGTAACAATTCTTTCTAGATGATATTTGATTTGCTTCTTCTCTTGTACTTGATTAGGAAGAAGGGAGGAATGAGAGGAATTAATCACTTGATCAAGATCACAATATGTTAGTGATCAAGATCATTTGTTTGAGAAAGAAGCAAAGAAAGAAAGAAGAGAGAAAAGTTAGATCTGAAGAAAATTTATGGCAAAAGGTTGATGTGTTTTTCAAATGGGTGGCACCCATAAGAGTATAGCTTATATGGAGACAAAAAGTAGGTCGTTACTCTGCTGACTTAGGCTCCCGACTGGTCACCATAATATGTTAGGGGGACCGCCCCGGATTCCCGTAGAGTATGCCTCCTCTTTTTGCTATTTAGGGGGGATGGTAGTTGTTTGTTTGGAACCTTTCATTTTGGGGAAGAAAAAATCTTATTTCAAATTTAATGTTTGATAAAAAATTTCTTTTCTTGAATTAATTCTTTTGTGTATATATTTTTGTAAAATTAACATTTTGCATAGATATGTTAAGGATAAGGTTTTTATAAAAATATTTTCTTGATCACTAATCATGTTTAATGATTTGTTTATCCATACCTTAAGTGTTTAATCTCTTAGAAATTGAATTTTACGATTAGTAATTTATTAACCGTTTAATTTTTATCGTAAAGTCTTCTTATCATTTTGTTTTTTATCAGAAACAGAGAGGCAAAAATATTTAAACACATTTTTAGAATTATTTGTTAAACCAATCTTCCCATTTTTTGATGATGACAAATAATAAATCTCATTTAGTATAAGGAATAGAAGTGTATAAATTACTAATGAGTTAAGTTTATAAATTACTAATGAGTTTAAATCTATTTCTCCCCCTTTTTGTCGAATCCAAAAAGGTTGATCATTAAATTGTAGTAGAGAGAAAGAAATCAACGATTGAAGACTCCTCCTTGATGTAATCTCCCCCTTGTTCGGGACACCAAATGATCGATCTTACGATAATTTGTTTGCTATAAAACAAAGTTAGAAGTACAAGTGCAAACCAACATAGCACGACAAATATCTTAAGAGTATAATCCACATTTTAGAAACTCATAAATAAAGTGCATTCAAATTCCTAGAAAGATCATATATAGCCATATAGGACAATATATGATGATACAACATAAGATAATCATAACCTATCATAACATAATTAGAGCATAAAAAATAAACTAGTAGATGATTCTTGATTTTTAGAAGATGTTTTAAGGAGAGTTGGTAGTGATGGATGAGGGGAAAAGAGTTGAGGGCCCAATGATAAGAGATTTGATTCGGTTGAGGTCATCTTTCAAAACATTGAAGATTTCACGAGTTCCCAAGCAACAGTGACAAAAGTCCAAATGAAAATTTACTTGGTCTAGACAAGGAGGATGAGTGAATGGTGGAGAAGGAGGTAAACGAGTAGTTAACTCAATTGCATGTTGAATGTTGATATCAAGAAGATTTGAAAGGTGTAGGAGTTCATGCAAATAGTTTCATGATGGTTTTGAGTAGAAATTTGTAAAGGTAAGGAGGGGGATGTAGGATTAGATGAATTAGGAGAGGGAGGCAAAGGAGTGGTATCAAATATTGGAGAGTTTGGTGGAGATTTAGGTAGTGAGTTATTTGGAGATAGGGGAGGTGAGTAAGGCAAAGAGTGAGTGTTTCGCTAAGAGTTTACGATTAATTTATGATATTTTTCACCATAGTTTCTAGGAGATGACATATTAGGGATAAGTTTAAAATGGGATGTGTTTGAGGAGTAGTGATGAAGGATATGATGTTCTTATATAGGAGAATATATGGCAAGGCATGTTATGCAAGTATTAAGGTGTAAGAGTTTGTTTTGATACTAAGGGAAATGTCAGCTTTTTACCAAAAGATTAGTCAAAGGTTCAAAAAATGAGAGAGAAGACTAAAAAGAAACGTGACTATTGTCGGTGGTCCCATAAAGTTTTGGCGGTCCCGGATATATAAGGGTGCCGCCTATCCTTTTAGGGGGCCATTTTCTAGAGTTTGGAAATTTTCCAAAAGTTAATCTTTTGTTTTACAATAACTTAAGAGGGTTGTAAGGGTTATTATGGCATTTCCATTACTTTAAGAATCACATAATATATCTAAAGGAGAGGATAAATCATGTAATGTGGCCAAGTTGAAGCATATAAATGACTATAATGTCTACTAAATATCACATAGCAAGGATGAAATGATAATGTGAACATATCATACACGTACTTGATTATCTATGACAGAGGTTAGGATAATATTACATAATAATAATAGTATGTATCTCTAGCAATAATTCTAGAGAAATATTTCAATCATCATTTGAATCAACACTTAAAACTTCTTTAGAAGATATGTAGATAATTGAGTTAAGATGAGTAGGATGAACCCAAGGTTTCATGGATGACCAATATGATTTGTATTTTGATTTTTGTAGATGAGGATTAATTTTGATGATGTGATCATATAGACGATTTAGAATCATTCCATTTGGCATTGGAGAATTTGGTTGATTCTTAATATTTTCAACTCGTTTGGTTAGAAAGTAGGCAAAGTTGAAAGGAGTACTTGTTAGAATGCAATACATCATGTGACATGATGATGCAGGAAGGAATGGTGAGTCATTTTGAGTGCCAAAGGCATTATCCTGAATGATTTCATTCCAAGATCTCATGTCATGACGAAGTTCTTCCTTGAGGATTTTGTTTGGAAAAAAGGTTTGTCCGGTTGTTGTAATTGATTGGATAATTTTCTTTGGTGTTGGAATGTGTGTTTAATAAGGTGTGTTTGCCTCTTGATTTGTTTCCAAAGAGTCGAGAGAGGGTTCCTCAGAGTAAGAACATTCTCCTTCACATGGAATGGAGAAAATTGAGGCAAATGACTCGAGTGAGAACTTAAATGTTCTTTTTAATGCCCAAAATGTTAAGAAGATGTTTAGATTGTCATCTTTGGTGATTTCTATCGAGGAATAAAATTCAAGTAGAAATCTTAGACAAATTCCTTCATGGAGTTCATATATTTTTAAAAGTTTGATAGCTTGAAAAAAGGTTTAAATATTATCGTATTTGGAGGATTCAGGAGATATAGAGCGACCTTCATGGATTGACCTACATTCTAGGTTTCGAATGATGGGTTTTAAGATATCAGGAATATAGTTTTCATTTGAGATTGTTGGAACGTATGATTTTGTGTATCGTAATTCATCATCCAAAGTCATTTTCACCTAAAATTGAAAAGGATGATTTTGGTGAGGTTCCTTCATCTAAAGAGATGTCTAGTGTGTGTCTATATGCAACAAATGTGGAGTAACGATTAACTCGACCTAACCATAAAATCCTAAGAGTTAACCCAAACGCTCCTTAATTTGATTTTGCTTATCCAAACAAGTCGGAAAATACATATGAATTGTGTATCTCGAAATGAGATCATTATGTATGTGTTTGAAAACGTTTTTAGGTTGGATTAACAATGCATAACAACAATTTTATTATGTTCCTAACGTAAGTGATTTGAAGATAAAATTGAGGTTTTAGTTCAAAATCAATTTTTCTACAAGCTTACTAATATATGAAAATCCTATGTATATGGGAAGCATATTAGTTATACATTGTACCCTAGTAGACCTAATTGAAAGAAAAATAAAAAATTCCTAATTTCAATTTTTGGTGTTCATGAACCCTATCAATTTAAAAGAAAATAGATGAAATGACTTACAAGTGATGATCTTTGTGATGTTAAGATTGATTATTAGTGTTGATTTGATCTTCAATTGATGTTTTAATGGATGAATTTGAGTTTTGGTGGGTTTTAGGTCATGTTCGTCGAGTGCAACAGATAAGGGGGTGTTTGTTTTTGTGTTTTGAAAAATTTTGTTTAAGTGTTCCATACTATGGTTTGCTGATGGAGGTCCCATATCTCCTTGCGGTCCCAAATATATTAGGGGGCCACCTATATGGGGGCCGCCTTTAGTAAAGGGTATTGGACTTGGTTTTTGACGAAAAATTATTCAAGGAGGAGTGACATTTTAATTAGCATTTTGCGAATTAAAGATGCTTAAAGTACTTCGGATGAAGTATTTAAGTTGTCACGACACGGAATGGAACACAGACTAGAATTGAGACAGAAGAAGGAGAAGAGGACTAATATGTTTTATGAAATGTGTTTGATCATTCCTAAACCAAGACGTAGATAGTGAAACAATTCACGTTTAAGAGGTTTAGTAAGAATGTCGGCAATATTGTCGACGGATGGTACTTTTTCGATTGAGATATGTCCTTTTTGGACATTTTTACGAACAAAGTGGTGACGCATTACCGGATTTTTGCTAAGGTCAATCACGCCTTTGTTGTCGCACATGATGGGAACGTCGTCGAGTCGTACGTCGTAGTCGATGAGAGCTTGTTTCATCCATAGTGCTTGTTGACATGCCTTTCCGGCGCTTACGTATTCGACTTCGGTAGTGGATATAGAAAGAGCGGTTTGTTTCTTCGAGAACCAAGATGTCAAACAACATCCTACAAACATACAAATACCGCTAGTGCTCTTTCGGTCCACATAATTTCCCGCATAATCAGAGTCAACATATACTACTGTATACCTTCTAGCATTATTCTCAGGAGTTCTCTCAATAGTGCTTCATCTGAATCGTCAATCACCTTAAATTTCTCGCTATGCCTGGTATGTGATTAATTTACTCATACCATTTTTCCATTTTAAAAACGGGACATAAATGACTAAAAAACATTATCAAAAATACTGTATTTGGTGTGATTTTGCATTTATATTGTGAAAGGGGAAAAATAATAAACGGATATCAACAAAAAGGGACAAAAACGAAGCCAAAATGGACGAAACCGAGCACGGAATGGAAAAGAGCGTGAGAAGTCAAAAAGTCAAAGTCAACCCCAACAAAGTCAAAGTCAAAGACGGAGCCGAAACCGAAGAAAAAAACTTAATGGGCCAACTCGTACCCATCTAATAGGTCGGGTCAGCCCATTAAGATATTATTTGAAGACCCAACATGGTTATTAAACTCATTTAAGGCCCAATCCCTTAATAAATGAAACTGGCCCAAACAAAGTCCCTTTAACAGTCGTTAAGCCCAATCCCTTAACCTTTAACTCTGTTAATAAGTCTATGCACTTTCAGGGACTAAAATTGCCAAATCTATAAATCCTTCACACCACAAGGACGATGGTTGCAATAAAACTACACAACATGAGGGATTGAAATTGCCATATCCCTCAACTTTCAAAATAGGTGCCAACACTGTTTATCTCTTTCACACATAATTCGTATGTCTGTCACCCCTGCAACATACAAACAAAGCCTTCACCCCATAACAAAACATCACTATCCTTTATAACTCACCCCATAAATAGCCAAAATCCACCTTGGCAATCCTCAATAACATCATTTGACAAGGGAAAATGACAAAGATTGAAGGGATGAGATCATTTGACTTGGGCACCACTCAAATTCAATGGCCAATATGAGACTTTGAAGACACTCACATAACAAACACACCCTTTAACTCACTCAGTGAAGAAACACATCAAAGGGACCCAAAAGGACTTAGGCTCTTTTTATTTAAATAGGGTTCTTTGTAAAGCCATCATTAGGTGGCAACTAAGTTATATTTTTTCAGCTTATATTAGTTTAACTTTAGCTTATTGTAGTTTCTTTTTAACCTTGATCTCAGATTTAAAGTTTAATGAAAGTTGAGTTTTTATGAAATTCTTGTTTTTAAGTTAAAGTATTTTATGATTTAAAACTGTTTTATAAGATCACAAAAGCTCTTTTTAACTTGTATTTAAGCCGTTTGCTTAAATTATTCAAGCTTTTCCATAGCTTGAAGTGCTTAAGCCTATTTTACCAAAAATTACTAAAAAAGCTCAGAAGGATGATAAGCCAAACCTGGATAGGCATATGGGTTTCACTAGCTTGTCTTTGATAAGCTAGAGCTTGTAGATTAGCTTATTTATAAGCTTGTTTGTCCTGTTTAAGCAAGGGCTTTGTAAGTTTCTATTTTTCTATTTTCAGCTTATTTACTGTTCTACTGCTTATCCGTGCTTATTGCTTGCTTATGTCTGCTTGTTTTAGCTTATTATAGATGTTTAGTGCTTAAAATAGTAGTCTTTTAGTTTAAAAATCATTAGTTCTAGTTTTGTCAAAAATCTATCAAAAATTAGCTTAAATATTGCATAATCTGTTAAAAAAGTAGAATAACTTGTTCTGGGTTATTTGAGTGATTATCTATTGTTGAAATTTGCTTAAAATTGCTTATTAAACTTGTTCAATATCTGGTCTCTTTAAATTGTGGCTTAAATCACTTTAAAAATGGCTTATGGATATTTAAAGGGGTGTTTGGAATAAGATCCAAAGTGGGTCAAAATAGGTTTAAAAACTATTTGGGTCATTTGGTTAACTTAAGCAAGCCCTTTCAAGTTAGTTTTAATCTGTTTTTCAAGATTTTAAGGTTTAAAGTCATTTTTTAAGGTTTCAATAATCATCTCTTTAATCTGTGGTATTTTAGGCTTCTTTGTCAGCTTCTTTGTTTAAGATTTTAAGTAGGTTCTATTTAATGTGTTTGCATGCTTGTTTTTAGTGTTATAATGCAGTAAGATAGTGTGATTTAAGTTTCCCTTAGTCTTGTTTAAGTTTTTATTAAGTCTGTCAAAAATTTCACTAAGTGTCTTTTCTTTAAAAAAAACTACGTTTTCATTTAGCATTTGTGGCTTAACCTGAATTTCAAAATGGTTTTTGATTGTTGATATAAGCTCTTTGAGGTCTAAATCTAATCTGTTTCAAGGTCTTATAACCATAAGGATCTGTTTACATACCTAAATTTAAGCTCAAAAGTGGTTATTTTCCAAGTCTCCAAGTTAAGTCTTATTTGTGAATTTGTGAAAAACAGCCTTTTTCCTTAACCTTTTTCATGGATCAATTTTGTTTCAAACTCAGTTCTGATTAATGATTCTTGTAGCTTTTTGGATAAGCTTTAAGGGCTTATAAGTTTCTAAGACATAAGGATCATTTTTCTAGCTTAAAAATAAGCTAAAAAAGTATCCCTATGGCTGTTTGATCACAGTTTGGACCCAAGAGCTTATCTGCTTATTTAAGCTTACATGCTTATTGTTTTTGCTTAATTTAGGTTTAGTTCTGCTTATTAGGATGATTTTAATTAATATTAGCTTATTTAGTTTTGGTTAAAGCTTATTTGAGCTTATTTGAGCTTATTTTCATTTTAGTTTAAAAATTTTAAGTGTTAAATCTTTTTTAGTGAATCTGTCAATTAGGCTTAGTTCTGGCTTATTTTATTTTCTTATTTTAACTATTAGGTGCTTATTAGGGTTAGGGTATAATCTCTTTTCAGCTTATTTGTTGTTATAAGTGCTTATTTAGTCTAAAATTGTCAAACAGTTTAGCATTTAAGCTTTTTAGCAATCTGTCAACCTTTTCAGCTTATTTCTGAGCTTATTTTTAAGTTTCAAAAAATTTGTCTTTACAAAAGTTGCTTATTTTTAGCTTAACAAAAAAGTTGTAAAAAAAATGGAAAATAAAAACATATGGGAGTAGGGGAAGTCACAAGTGAGCAGGACTCGAACCCGAGACCTCAACCCCACTCACCAAACGTTTTAACACACTCACCCTCTACCACTAGTGCCTTTGAGACTTTTCCGTTAGAGTTTGCACAAACAATATATTTAACCACGTTTTGGCCCAATAAGCTTATAAGCACTTTGTAGCTTATACAGGTTTTTTAGAGCTTATTTCTTAAGCTGGCTTATCCAGCTTATTTTTCCTAGGAACTTTACATCATTTAGGACTTTTCAGTAATTTTTCATATTTTTCCAACTTTATTTGTTATTTTTATTTAATTTCCGTAGATTAAAATTTTTAAAAGTCATTTAAAAATAGTTAAATTAATCAGAAAAATACAAAAAAATAGTTTTTAGTTTTAGAATTAATATTTTGAGTTTTACAAATTTTAAAAACATTTTTATCATTTTTAAATTTTAAATTTCATTTTTAGCTTTTTAATTTAAATTTAGAAATTAGTTTTTATTAGTGAAAAATATTTTTCTGAGTGATTATCATATTTTAGACCTTTCTAAAGTAGAAAATCATTTTTTAGAATTTTTAGGGATTAATTTGTCCTTTTTTTAGGATTTTAAATAGATTAAATAGGATTTTAGTTCATAAAAAATTATTAAAAAGTCAAAAAATATAATTCTTTTTTTTAGAAAATTTTCTTTTGTCATTTTAGAGGTTTAGAAACTAAGTTTGCATTTTTAGGGTTTAAATTTGAATTAGTTGATGATTTATACGCGTTTTTAGGATTCCCGGTTTGCGTTTTTAGTTTAAATTTGTGTGCCTTAATTGTTTTTAGTGTAGATTGCATTAATTTTCCCGTAGATTTAGAAAACCAATCAAAATCTTTGTCATTCAAACATCAAATATCAAACCGACTCTCGACTTACCATTGCATTCCTCGTTGGGGATAAACGACCCGGGAATATCATATACTACTCGGATTTCATTGATTTTCTTTCTTTGAACCTTTTCAAGGGAAACTTGATTTGGTTGGTTAATATAAGTAGTATATTATTACTATATATTATTTATATATACCTTTTGAGGAATCATGCCTATTCAAAAAAAAGGTTAAATGGGCCGGCCCAAACTGGAAGCCCAATAGGCCGAACACTGTAGCATTTTAGACAGAAACGATGTCGTTTCTTGCCTAAAATGAGTATATTTATAATAGCATCCTATAGAGACCTTTGTATACTTTTTTAATAATTGGCATTTATCAACATGCTCAAATTGTTTAAAAGATTTTTTATGTTCTTTTAACCAATTAGACCATTTAATAATAAGTGGCTCAAAATTAACTTACTTCTTATGGCATGACTTTCAAATTAAATTCATAACTCCATTCCATCCCCGATCCTATAATTGGAGCCTTTTTAAGAGGATCAACATCGTGCAAGAAACAATGTGATTAAAAAGATATAGTTTGACACATAATCTGAAGTCGGATACATACAAGTTACCTCAATAAGTACATACATGAATTGCATCATAGTTTAATGCAATAACTTATAGTGTGGCTCCACAAATTCCAGCATCATAGACCAAGCTAACTTGTTTGTAAATTGCATAGAATATTAAACCTCAAAACTTGTTAGTAATCCAATGTAAACCAGAATGTCAAAATAGCGTACATATACACAAAATCAAAAGTACATAAACAGAAAATAAAGCATTTTCAACAAATTTTCAATATTCTTGTAATCAGGCATTCTATAAAACAGTTCGGTTGCGTCAATGTTCACGATAAATCTACACAAATTTCATAAAACTTAGCTTCCCAAATGCCACAAGTAAGATTAAATTATCGTTTTAAAATAACATATGAAAAAAAAATCCACAAATACCAAAAACGGCAAACATGTGTCAACTATAACAAAACGAAATAAAATACAGAAAGATACAAAGACACTTACATTGGCATGTCATAGAAATGAAATTGTATGCAAAGATCTTTATGGGGTTTCTTATGTCATCTTTCTGAATCAAGGCTCTCATCAAAATTACACACAAATCAGTTGATCTCCGAGAAACTTACAGTGTACTTGTTGTCAAAGAAACAACACATTAAACATCACTTGAAACATAAATCTATAAATAGATACAAAAAAGTGATACTTAAAAATCAATTGAACAAAATACTAACCAGATTTTTAAATTTAAATTAACAATTAGTATACATAATTCTTTCATATTGATTGTGTATAAAAACTAAAGAGATAATGTGTAGTACCATATATAAGAAATCCAAATCATTAAGTTGACGTCAAGCAACCTATAAAGTAAGCATACCTTGTACAAATTTGAGATTAGGATATCTTTAAATTTGTGAAAGAAAAAAATGATTTAATGTTAATTGAATTCACTAATAGTAACCTTGCATAATTTTTAGTCAAACAATCTCCATTAAATGGCAGTGAGAAATGTAAGTTGTTATATATGACATGAAATAGTTGAGGTGACATTAGTGATGTGGAAAGAGTGCCAACATGGCTTAAATGAAATGGCAAATTTTCAAAAAAACCTTCTTTAATTATATATATAGATAATAGATAAGGAGACTTACCAATAACCATCTTGAAAATTTATAAAAACAATAGACGCTAAGTCAAATATACTCTAACAATACTTATTTATGAAAGGGATAATTACTTAAAAATGTATCTAAGTTGTCAACTTTTGTCATTCCATGTAGTCTTCTTTTTTTCTCATTAAAACACAAAGCATTCAAAAATCGATCTTTCCATGTACTCGATGACCTACTTGACTCGTCAGTCCTACGTGGAGCAGGTTAATAGCCATGTCAATTTTTTGTTTTGTTTTAAGTTCTTTTCCCATTATCACCCAAACTCGAGGCTTATCGGGTCGGGTTTAAAAAAACTTGTCGGGTCCGGGTTAGATTATTAATGTTATCGGGTTATCGGGTCAACCCGATTACACCTAATTTTTTTTATATGAATTGCTTTCTTTAATAATTCAAAAGCTTATTTGAATTGCATTGGACATTTCATTTATCAAAGCCTATTTTAGTTGATCATGTTTTACTTTCACAAGTTAGAACCTACTGGTGCTATATGATTTGAAAAGGAAATAAAAGAAAAGTCTTACGGTTTATATGCTGTCACTAGTAGCCTGGTTTATATCAAATGTAAGAAATGTACTGATATCAAACTTGTTGACCCAACCCAAGGGTATATTAGCAGACATACCAGCTTAGAAACAAACACAAGCATCACATAAAATTAATGACATGAACTAAACATGTACTGATATCAAACTTGCAGACCCAAACCTAAGCCAATAAACCATTGTTGTAATCCCTTGAATGAACCTGGAAAACTATACCTACTGTCTTCACACAGATAATGCAATAAAAACTAAATATAATGGTATACCATTCATTACAAGTTATGCTTACACATGTACAAAATTGAACATAAGAGTTGCATCATAGTACAAGAATGGAAGACCCATCAATTTACTTGTCCAGTTACATACACCGACAAGTATATGATTCCTAACATTAGTTCTACCTGCACAACACATACATACAAAAGAGGTGCAAATTTTTTTTAAAAGTCTAGTTAAGTGAAAGTGACATAAAAACATAACCTACTAGCTGC
Organism: Tanacetum coccineum; assembly: GCA_026074375.1. Taxonomy (NCBI): domain Eukaryota; kingdom Viridiplantae; phylum Streptophyta; class Magnoliopsida; order Asterales; family Asteraceae; genus Tanacetum; species Tanacetum coccineum. Next base: position 28,204 of record BQNB010071012.1, read on the forward strand.
ACAACACATAGATGCAAAAGATGTGCAGAATTGTTTACTTGATATACATAAAATGACTAGTACTCCGAGTCAAGAGCATTGGAGTTTAATGAGCCAATTCTATTCTTTGCCAATTTCTTCTTTATAATTCTTTCACTCCTTGGTCTTGGACTCACAAAGTTGATCATCGGTATTGCTGTAATGTCTAAAACTACAACATGTGGTACAATGTCTGGTGCTTGGCTGCTTTGAGTGGCTCTAGTTTTTGCATTACGATCAGACTCCATAATACCTTGTCCAACATTAAACCATGTACCCAATCTACTAAATGTAACAAATGGTGCAAGTCTCCCTCTATTCCCAATTCCCCCTCTCGTAACCGTAGTCTTAACCCTTTTACTTCTACCATCAGTAGACCCCCTACTTCAAATTGACTAGTTTGTTCATGAAGAAATGGTGCTTCAACATAGTCATCATCTACAATTGGTGCACTATCCACTCGTGCATTAACCAAATCCTCTTCTACTAGTGAACTTAACACCTACTTGTGCTTTCTTGGGCCTACCTTTCTTAGTTGGCGGTTTAGGTGGTAAAACAACTGTTGAATACTTACAACCATTTTTGTTGTGGCCCTTTTGGAAATAGTTTTGACATGTCATAATAATGCCAGACCTATAAATCCTTTTCTTTCTTGGTCTACCGGACATTTTTCTTGGTTTTGGTGGCAAAACTCTAGACATTTCACTAATGTCAGGCCAAAAGTCCATCCTACCTATTGGAGTCAAGTACTGATGGTATGCATAATAAAAACTTTGTTTCCTAAAACAACCTGGAACATAATCCCCCGCCCTCTTATAAAGTTTGAAAATAACGGCTATTGCATAAGCACAAGGCAAACCTGAAAGCTGCCATAATCTACAGGTACAAGTTCTATGCTTCTCATCAACTATAAATGCTTCAGACCCATTCCTTACTTCAAAGAGATTTCCACCGGTAGTTATAACATGCCAAAACCTGTTGAGGTTACAAGAAAACATAAGATATATTTAAACATAATATTTTTTATTTATAGAAGTTAAAAGGATAACAAAATACCTATGCTGATCTTTGGTTACTTCCAACCTCTTCTGTATGTTAGGACATATGTATTCACTCCATGACTCCAACAACTTTCTCATTGTATTCATTCTTTCCAATACTATCACTCGCATAGCTTCAAGCATGGTAATTAGTGGCTTATTCCTAACTCTTAAAAGAACTAAGTTAAAGCATTCACTAAAACCATTTTCAATTGCTTCACAATTTGTACCAATATGGAAATAAGCCCTTGACCATGTCTTACGATCCTTGTCCAACAAATATTAATAAGCACTTGGGTTGTCTCTCTTGACCTTGTCTATTATTTTGTTGAACAGTCCCGGATATCTAGCCTTAGAAGCTGCCCAAAATAAACTTCTAAATTCCACACCACTAAACTGTTTACGAAAACCCTCATAAATGTGTTGTGCACATTGTTTATGCTCAGCGTGTGGCATTACATCCTTAACTGCTTGAATCAGGCCCTACATGAAAATAATTAATTTTAGTCTATCAGAATATATTAAAATATATTAGGTGTATGTAGGTAAAGGAAACTTACTTTATGTTGATCTGAGATGAGAGTCAAGCCATTTCCAGTAGGCATATCTAAGTCATCTTCAAGTAAATCTGGAAACCAGCTCCAGTTATCTTTGTTCTCTACATTTACGACAGCCCATGCCACTGGAAATATGTGGTTATTTTTGTCTCGCCCAATAGCATTTAAGATTTCACCCACATTAGGTTTTTTAAGGAAGCAACCATCTAAAGCAATAACATTTCTACAGCCCAATTTCCATCCCTCTTTTAGACCTTTGAAACAAACATAGAATCTATCAAAATAAGTTTTAGAATCTGGGTTTACCGTAACACCAACTTTAACAGATGAACCATGATTGGATTCTAAAATAGCTTTACCATAAGACCTAATATATGCATAATGATCCTAGATGGTTGTTTCTCCTTCACTCAAAGCCCATCTTTTGGCATGCCTACATTGTTTTGGGCTAACAATACACTTATATTTTTTCATTACTAAGTCAGCTAATTCATGTAACTTTATTTTTGGATTTAGCCTAATCTTAGCCCCAAAATGCTTACCAATCCATTTGTAATTCACTAAATTTCCATACTTAAAATCTCTAGCACAAGTATGTTCATCAATCATAGATATTACCTGAAATGATTTCTCTTCAGTCATCTCCTTACTGTAACACCTCCATGGGCAGTTTGATCCTTTACCCTCACTAGTACTTGGGTATCTTTTCCACTTACTTTGCTTACCTTTCTTTGGTTCCTTTAGCTTTTCTGGTCTTGATCCACATTTTGCAATAAGACTTATCTTTTCACTTCTATAAAACCACAGTGAGAAACCATTTGCAAGAGCATAGTAAGTGAGGCACTCTTTAAGTTGATCCACATCCACAAATTTTTCACCAACCTAGAAATAACATTGAACTTAAGCTTAAACAGTTAATATTAACAAACATTTACATATATAAGAATTACAGCATCATATTACCTTTGGTTTTTGCATCCTCCAATGAGTTTCAACATCGTGTATTGAATATTTTTCCACTTTTGACTCCATAATTTTAAAGGGATCAGTCATACCATTACCTTCATCTCTTAACTTTCTCATTAAGTCATCCATGAAATCTTCGTGATCCATTACAGTTTCGCTATCACCGACTCCATATACCCTTTTATATCTGCTATTACGAGTTGAAGTACCCTTGTTGACAGGAAATGTTTGACGGTTAGATGTCTTAGGTGCCTTCTTTGCCTCAGTTTTTCTCTTCCTAAGGTCTATTAGCTCATTTTCACCTTCTGATAAATAGTCATTAGATTTATCGGAGTAGTTACTTTCACTATCAATATACAAACTGTAGTTAAATTCATGCTCATGCTCACTTTCACTATTTCTATCAGTGACCATAGCAGAAGGGTTCACATTCTCCTCTATTACAATTCCATTATTTCTATGCACATGTTTGTTAACCGGGATATCATCTACTAACACCTTACTCTTACCCTTATCAATAGTTTTCTTAAGCAGACCTTTACCCTTATCCACTTTTTTCTTAACAGGACTCTTACACTTATCAACAACTCACTTATCTAGTGATTGTAGGTTACCCGCTTCTTCCTTGGCCCAAGAAAGAAGCTCAAGATAACTCATATTGCTAGCATCCTTTTTCATAACTTCATGATGTCTAGATGTAGCCTGGTCCCCAGATTCATCAAAACAAATATTTTTAGAATAATACTCAGCTAAGTTTTGTGAAATGTGTGCCATATACATACTTATCGTACCATACGCATCAACAAATTGATACATTGAAGCTACATCACAATCACCTTCAATAATTTTCAAGCCTACTTCTAATGTACATTCTGGTAAGCAAAGAAATAATGCATAGAAAGGCTTGTCTGTCGTTTCTTTCAGATAAGAACACATAGAAGCATAATCCATTTTCTTTTCCTTTGAAAGCCGCCAATGAAAGACATACCCGTTTTCATAACTCAGTGATACGAAATTAAACACACCATCCTTATGAACTTCAAAAAAGTATGCATCTGAACCACCACCAGATGGTGCCATCTGAAAAAAATTATTAAAAATATTAGGTTAACCTTTGAAAACCCATAAAATTATTAAAAATGTAGCAAACTAGAAGGGGGGTTGAATAGTTTACCGGTTATTTATCCTTTTTAAAACTTTGCTTATAAAATGGTTTGATTCGAGTTGTATGTCAATCAATCAACAATATGAATCACAACTAAATTATCTAATGTAATGAACTAAATAAACAATAACAATATAAAGAGATAAAGAAATAAACGATCAAACCAAGACACCAAGATTTATAGCGGTTCGGCTATGAAGCACCTCTTCGCCCTACTCCACTCCCCGAGTACTCCTCTTGAGATTTCACTATGTCAACAAGCTCCCTTTAGGCAGAGAAAACTGTTTACACGTTGCTTACTTTCTTTTCCGACACTAAGCTAGATGTCGAGTCCTAATCTTAGCTAGAACCAATCTAAGACTTCACTAAGTCTTTATACACTCACAAGATATATACTCTTAGATTGACACACAATCCAATTCACACAAATACACAATTTTTGGATATACACACAATCCAATTTACACAACACCACAAAGTTAATATAATGAAGATTTGTGATCTTGGGGAGGAAGAAAGAGATCGCTTGATAACAATTCATTTCTAAATGAATACGATTGTTCTTCTCTTGCACTTGATTAGAAGAAAGGAAGAAGACGGAATTAAACACTTGAAACAAGATCAAGATATCTGTTTTAGAAAGAAAGAAAGAAGAGAGAAAAGTAGATCTGAGAACATTTATGGCAAGAGGTTCTGTTTTTCAGATGGGGTGGCCCAGTATTTATAGGAGACAAAAAGAGTCGTTACTCTGCTGGCGATCCTGGCGGTCCCTAATATGTTAGGGGGCCGCCCGTAGAGTACGCTTCTCTTTTTGTCTTTTAATGGGGAAAGTGTTATCTGTTTTGGAACCTTCCATTTTGGGGAAAAATCCGATTTCAAATTTATTGTTTTAATAAAACATTTCTTTTATGAATAAATATTTTGTGTATATATTTTTGTAAATACACTTTTGTAGAAATGTAAGG
>BQNB010071013.1:0-32914 GCA_026074375.1 Tanacetum coccineum
TTAGTGGTCGTTCTTTATTGCTTTGTGATCGGATTGTTATGACGTCACGCCCTCGGACATGTATTCTGTCTAGGCCCCGTCTGGGGGTGTGACATTTAGAAAGCTCTAAGTTTCGGGACGTTAATACCGTCCCCAAATATATGATGATTCCATTTACCCTAAACGCATTAGTGAAACCTAAACGCCCGCTTTCTAAGTCCGTCTCGCTAATAAATACCAAAAGTTTCCATTTTTAGAAGCTTCCCGTTTTAGAAATCCAATATTAAGTTCGTGACATTTTTAAAAGTTTCTAATTAATATACTAACGTTATTACTTGTTTCGCCAACATTTTAAAAGCTAAAAACATCCCGAAAGTGTCCGAAAACCCATTTTCATATTTCAATCAGCATCCTATTTAATTATTTTGCCGAAAAATGTTTCAAGTTTTATTTCGCCATAACTCGGTCGTTTTAAGTCCGCTTTTAGTGTTCGAGATATGAAAACTTATCTATTCGAAACGAGCTATCCAAAAACTACCTTTTCGGCTAATGAAAACATTTTTAAGTGGCCGAAAACCTCAAAACAATTTCAGATCAGCAAGCACCATTTTCGCAAACGCCTCCAAAAATCCAACCAAACTTCACAATAGTGCCTATACTATCCTAAACCCATTTACTACTAAACCAACCAACAAATTCCACTCTTAATCTATCCTAATCTCATCATTATCTTTTTTGCAACACACAAGAACACTCAATCTCACTAAGACTACAATATGAGTGCATAAAAATACCAACATCTTTATTATTTATAAAAACTTACTTTATAAGATTTGAAAATCATAACACAAACATATGGATATATAGATCTTGAATAGAAATGCAAGAACATAAAGAAATCAAAAGAAGAAGGTTAAGGTTTACTTACAAAAGTTGATGAACAAGATAGAAACAAAAGATCTTGAAAACCCAAGTATAAAAAATAAAACCCTAACTTATAAACCCTTGAAATAAACCTTAAATCAAAGAAACCCTTTCTTAGAAACCCCTTAGATCTTGTTAGAAATGAGTTTGGAGTGTGTAAATCTTGCTAGAAATCAAAGGTATGAAGAGGTTTGTGTGTGTGTTTGTTGCCGAAACCACCAAAGAAAAAAGAGGAGAAGAGAAAATTTTATGAGGCCAAGTGAGAATGAAATGACCTAAAGTTTTATCAAGGGGTTTATATAGGTGAGATCTAGGGTTTAAGGTGCATCTTGGCTCATGTCAAGTCACTTCTGGTGGTCCTTGTGGGTTCGGCAAGCATAGGGACAAAAGGGGAAAAGACCAAGCCATTTAACTAGCTATGGCTCATGACTTTGGCTCCAAGGTTAGCTCTAATGGAAAATAAACTAAATACCTCCACTAGTGGTTTTGTGGTCCAAGCTTGCATGTGATTATGAGGGAAGGGAAAATTGGCTTGTAGTGAGGAAAAGAACAAGTGTGTCACTTTCTATGTCTTATGCATGCATGTGATGTAGTATTTGAAATTTAAATTTTTGGTTTCTTCTCTTTGTTGGCTTGCATCGAAAATTCAAGAAAGGTAGGGGAGGACATGAAATTTGAATTTTATACAAGGAGACTTGTAATATGTTATCTTAAGTTTATATGCAAAGGTGGTAGGTTTCCGGGGTTCCGTTTGATCAAAAATGCTAAAAATGTAAACTCACGCCAAAATATAAAAATCGCAAACGTAAATATTTATAAACCACAAAATGACATAAAATGACTTTATTAAGTATAATTCACGTAGAATAATCTAAGTCCGACGTCGAAATGCTTCTGATAATGATTTTCAGTTTTTACGCGGGACAACTTCCCGGATTAACGTCAAATTAACACGTAACTTATAAAAGTTAAAATAATGAACAGAATCGGTAAAAATATTGACCTGAAGTTCACTGGGTGTCACATCCTTTCCCCATTAAAAGAGCTTTGTCCTCAAAGCTTAAGACGTAGCATTTGTCGCAGATACAGGATTAGCAAAAAGGTGCGGATATTTCTTCTGCATTTGATCTTCACGTTCCTAGGTGAACTCAAGACCTCTTCTTGAGTTCCAATGTACCTAACAATTGGAATGCGACTTTGCTTCAAACGCTTGACCGCACGGTCTATGATTTCGACAGGTTCTTCAATAAATTGGAGCTTGTCATCGATTTAGATTTCATCCAATGGTATAGAAAGAGTTTCGTCGGATAGGCATTTCTTTAAGTTAGAAACGTGAAAAGTACTGTAAACTCTGCTCAACTGCTCCGGGAGTTCAAGTCGATAGGCAACGGTTCTAACTTTGGCAATGATCTTAAAAGGTCCAATATAACGAGGGTTAAGCGTTCCTCGTTTGCCAAAATGTATCACCCCTTTCCATGGCGATACTTTCAACATGACCTTATCCCCCACTTGAAACTCAAGGGTTTTTCGTCTTACATTGGCATAGCTCTTTTGACGATCACGGGCAGCTTGAATATGGCTCTTGATTTGAACAATCTTCTCACTTGTCTCGTGGATGATCTTTGGGCCAGTGAGCTGACTATCTCTAACTTCAGCCCAACAAATGGTGATCGACACTTACACCCATACAACGCCTCAAACGGTGCAACCTTAATAATGGTATGGTAACTGTTGTTATACGAGAATTCCACTAACGGTAAATGTCTATCCCAACTTTTTCCAAAGTCGAGCACACAGGCACGTAACATGTCTTAGAATGTTTCAATGGTCCTCTCAATTTGACCATCAGTTTGTGGGTGGTAAGCTGTACTCATATCCAATCGAGTACCTAACGCTTTATGAAGAGACCGCAAAAAATGTGAAGCGAATCTCCCATCATGGTCGGATATGATCGAAACGGGCTCTCCATGCCTTAAGACTACTTCCTTTAAGTACTGTCTTGTCAACTTCTCTAATGAGTCGTCTTCTCTCATGGGTAAGAAATGAGTAGACTTGGTCAGGCGATTGACGATTACCCAAATCGTGTCCTGACCAGTTGCCATCTTAGGCAATTTAGTAACGAAGTCCATTGTTATATTATCCCATTTCCAGTATGAAATTTTTGGTTAAACCAACAAACCAGACGACTTTTGATATTCCGCCTTAACCTTGGCACACGTTAAACACTTGCTGACGTAGGTGGCAATTTCTGCTTTCATGTTGGGCCAACAATGAAACTTCTTCAGGTCTTGGTACATCTTATCTGATCCAAGATGGATGGAATACTTTGACTTATGAGACTCGTGCATAATCAAAGCCCTCAACTCTCCATAATAAGGAATCCAACTCCGGTTGTTCAAACACAACGTTCCATCGGTACGAGTTTCAAGCTTATTAATCATACCATGTAGGTCTTCAGTTATGAAGTTCTCTTCTTTTCTGGCCTTTGATTGAGCACTTAGAATATGTTTAGGAAGATTCAAACCAATAGTCATAACTAAGGCACAAACTCGCAGTGGCTTAATCCTTTCCTCTCGACTCAGTGCATCAGCCACTACATTCGCCTTTCCTGGGTGGTATTGAATCTCATAGTTGTAATCAGTCAACAATTCTAACTATCGTCGTTGTCTCATGTTCAACTCCTTCTGATCAAGAATATGTTGCAAACTCTTGTGAATAGTGAACACGACACACTTTGTGCCATACAGATAGTGTCTCCACATCTTCAAGGCAAACACTACTACACCAAGTTCTAAGTCGTGTATGGTATAGTTCTTCTCATGGACCTTGAGTTGGCAGGATGTGTAAGCTATGACTTTCTCCTTTTGCATCAAAACCGCGCCCAACCCTTTATGCAAAGCATCGCAGTACACCACAAAGTTCTCACTTCCCTTGGGTAAGGCCAAAATCGACGCACTACATAATTTTTGTTTCAACAACTAAAACGCGGCTTCTGCCTTTTCTCCCCAATCGAACTTCACGCTTTTCTGAGTCAACTTCGTCATAGGCCTAGCGATCTTTGAGAAACCTTCGATAAATCGTCGGTAGTAATCGGTCAAACCTAAAAATTGATGAATCTCGGTTGGTGTCTTGGGTGACGCCTAATCCTTGATCGACTCAATCTTAGCAGGATCAACGTAAATGCCTTCACTATCAATCACGTGACCGAGAAATTGTACCTTTGAAAGCCAAAAATCGCACTTTGAAAACTTGGCGTACAATTCCTCCTTCTTAAGTAACCTCAAAATTAACTTAAAGTTCCCTTCCTATTCTTTTCTGCTCTTGGAGTAGATCAAAATATCATCGATGAATACGATCACGAATTTATCCAGGTACGGTTTGCATACCCGATTCATCAAATCCATGAATACCACTGGTGCGTTAGTCAAGCCAAATGGCATTACTTGGAACTCGTAGTGACCATAGCGAGTCCTAAACGCTGTCTTTGGGATGTCTTCCTCACGAACCCTGAGTTGGTGATAACCAGATCTCAGGTCGATCTTAGAGTAAACTCTTAACCCTTGAAGTTGATCAAACAAATCATCGATTCTCAGAAGTGGGTATCGGTTCTTCACAGTAAGTTTGTTTAGTTCACAGTAGTCGATACACATCCGAAAAGATCCATATTTCTTTTTGACAAACAAAACCAGAGCTCCCTAGGGTGAGGAACTAGGTCTTATAAATCCTTTGTCAGAAAGTTCTTGCAACTGAGTGGATAACTCTTGCATTTCGGATGGTGCTAATCAATACGGGGCTCGTGCTACAGGTGCAGCACCAGGGGATTAGAAGTCGATTTGGAAATTCACCTTGTCGAGCAGGTGGTAGTTCCAGGCAATTCTTCTTGAAAGACCATTCGGAAATTCCCGGACAATCGGCATGTCCTCAAGTCGCTTCTCCTCCGACTATCGTCAGCCTTCTGGATTTTTTTGGTTTTTTTTAAAACTTGAGCTAGATAAACTTTACATCCTTTCTGTATATACTTTTGGGTCTATTCGTACACGAAATGAACTCCAGCTTATAAGCTTCGAATGTAACTTTTCGCTGTCACAATCATCACCTCAGATTATCAACACCTCATCTCCATAAGGGATACGAACGATCTTCTCGTCATAAACGATCACTGCGTAGTACTTCGCCAACCAATCCATGCCGATAATGACGTTGAAACTACCAAGTTCTATGGCCATTAAATCAATGTCGAACGGATGACCTAATAATCCTAACGTACAACCTATAAGGATAACATTAGTTTCTAAAATTCTTCCATCGACAAGTTCTACAGCATAACTAGTGTCTAAAGTGGACGGTGCAACATCAAGAAAGGCACTAAAGGTAGACAACACAAAACTTCAAAACGGACAAGCCCGAATCGAATAACATTAGAAGCATAAACAGTTTAATGAGAAGGAACATACCCATAGACGACGTTGAATCAGGGTGAGCTCACTCCTCCTCCAAGGGAATAATCTCTTGTTGTGAGCTTCATTGTTCCCATCTTTGTTTCCAGTCATTGTTTCCACGGTTTCTGATTCCCAACCTAGGACAATCCTTTTCTATAAGTGTTCCCGTCCTTCCACACTCATAAAAAACAACACTCGACTGATTCCCAACTGGGGCCCTCTGAGTGTTTGGAGCAATAATGGTTGTACAATCTCTAGTCATGTGACCAACCCTCTTACATTTCCACATTTCACAGTACACGGCCCTTCGTGGTGCAACTTGCACTTGTTGCCATAAGGGAGGGATCCAACATACACCTTTTTCTCATTGTTTCCGGCCGTGTAAGCTCTTGCCACATTCTGACCTCCAACATTTTGTCGCTTGAAAGATGGTTGTTGTCCACAGTTGTCTCCCGGGTTGTTGTCAAACCTTATCTTGTTTTCAGCATTCTTGGCATAACCCTTCAGTTTCTGATCCATTAAGTTGTTAGCAATACAAATTGCATCTTGAAGTCTAGTGGGTTCAGCAGCGATCACATTCCCCTGGATATTGTCAGGTAAACCCCCAATGAATCTCTTAACTTTGTACTCCTCATCCGGGACCTGGGACCATTCTAGAGCATAACAAGATCCAAATTTTTTAAACTTCGGGTGTGAAAGCAGTGCATAAGTCCTGTTCGTTTCCTTACAGTCAAATTACACACATCTGTTGTATCTTCTGCGAGTCTCATTTCTCGGACAGTACACCTCAGTCATCAACTTCATAAGTTCTGTCTATCTCATGGCATATGCAGCATCAATCCTAATTATTCTCTTATGAGAGTTCCACCAAGTCAAAGCACTGTTCAGTAGTGTGCACGTAGCATACTTCACTTGATACTTTTGTGGGCAATTACTAATGTGGAACACTGTCTCCATCTTCTCGAACCAACGAGTCAACCCAATGACTTCTTCCGTTCCATTAAAGTCTAGTGGCTGGCACTTCAGGAAGTCTTTATATGTGCACTCTCAAGCAACAGGCATAAAACCTCCGAAGTTCACGTTGTGATTCCCATAACCATTTCCTCCCCCGTTCCCATTACCATTTTCGTTGTTGTTTCTATCGCCATTTCCACCTCCATTTCCTTTCACTCCTCCATTTCTGTTTCCTCCTTCATTCCCACCTTCATAGTTATTACCATTTTTGTCTTCCTGTTCATCCTCACCTTCCGCTAGGGGTTCAAGGTTTCTGGCAGCGTCACGAGCTTCTAACGCTTCTGCCACTCGGCGAGCAATTAGTTTATTATCCGCTTCACATGTCATTTTCGCTCTGGATCGTATGTTAGGAATTGTCCTACAATCATAACAATTCACTATACGATGAGATTTTTAGGTGATACGAGGTTATTAACGGGGTTCGATATAAACAACTGGTTTCATCACATGGAAACAAATAGTCAAAATAAAATCATGATAATGCTATGATTTAGAAATAATATGGCATGCGCTGAGTAAAACAAAATACCATTAGATTAAGAATATCATAACATAGACTAATAGATATTATATTTCATATCATCAAATGTCGACGGTTACATCATGGTTCCCAAAAGATAGGATTTACAAATCCCTAATAATTCGCTACTACTAGATACTACAAATCAATAATAGAATAATCATGAACAATCTAAGGATGGTAGCCTAAGTGCCTCCTAGCACATGTCTCAAGCCTACCAATCCTCATACGATCATAAAATCGGAAACATCGAATCTGCCTCATCTCTCTCTGAACGCGCAACTCCTTATGCTAAAATCGGGTAACTCTTTGACTCGTAACATCCAACATGCCTCTAAGTCTCGTATTAACCCACTCCAGCTCACTGATCCTCTCCGACATAACAACACCCTGCTGACCCGTCGCTACAATCCTATGCCCCTGATCCCTCTGAATGCTCTCAATAACCTGAACTCGATGAACTAGGATCTCCACAGTGTGATCATGAAATCTCTGTACCAAGTCTCCCAACGTCTCATAAGTAACCTCTATAGCTCCTTCCTCCAGAACAACTCGTGGATATCATCTGACACCACAGGATGTGTAACTCTATCATCACTACCCCCGACATCAATGTCAACTCTCAAACCAGTCTCTCTAGATACAGACGACTCAGAACTCTCATCCGAACTAACTTCTAAATCCATCACAGAATCAGAACTCCTAATCCTCTTGCGAGGTGGTAACAGGTCAGCACATACAGAATACAATGCTCCAGGTATAGGTGAAGATACCGGTACAAAAGTGGTGGGGGAGCTACTCCTCTTGCGAGATGGTCCTGCAGAAGATAAATGGGATGGTCTCTTGGTAATAGCAGTAGATGAATAAGGAACACTCGATACTGATGAACATAACTGATGACTAGATCTCATACTCGATGGTAGTACTGGTGATGAATGATCCGAAGATGAATGACCAGGTGAAGAATTGGATAGGGCATCTGAGGAAGAATTTGATGACGTCTCTAATAATGAATCTGATGGTGAATCTCTCGATGAATCATTAGAAGTGAAGTGATCTGATGAAGAGTAGTCGACTGAATGTCTCATAGCAAGACGGTGAGTAGGTAGCGGCCCAACCCTCTTCCTCACAGTCATCATGTGTACCGTCCCATTAGTATGGTAGCGGTACGGTCGACCGTACTAATGAATAGGCTGTCCGGGTGAAACAAGGGTAACTCGTCTATGATGAACACCAAATGGTACAGGTAGAATCTAACCAGTAGGTGTTGCAATCTCAACGGGTGGTATCTCATGAGTGGGTAATGGTGGTGTATCAGGTGTGTCATCGTCAGATGAGTCGGTGTGGATGAATGAAGATGTGTAGTGTGTAGTAGGAGCAGTAGGTGGTATCGTGGATGTAATAGGTGAGATGGTAGGTGTCTCAGTAGGTATCAATGGGGTGTCGTCATGAATGACGGGTGGATCCATAATAGGTGTAGTGGCTGACACAGTGGTAAGGATCCTACCAAACTAAAGAACTCGTCCAGGAAGTGTCCTAACACTCTCCTTAGAAGAATCTAAAGAAATCGAAATAGTAGAGATAGCCATAACCTGCACAAGCAAAAGTTTATATAAATTTCTTTATATCAACCGTGCATGATGCGGGAAAAATGAATGAATGAGTAAATGAACGAATGAATGACTGAATACACCATCGAAGGCAGTATCGCGAAATGGAATGTAATATAATTATAGTAATATTAGTTATACTTAGTATTTAGTTATATATTACATATACATATTATGTATACATAAGATTATGTAAAGCACATATAATCACTTAAGGATCACATACTGGACCTTAGCTCTCGATACCAATCTGTCACACCCCCAAATAAGGTCCCGTCAGAATAAGCGTCCGGGGGCGTGACGTTCATGAATATCTTAAGTCCAAAGCATAAAGAACGACCTCTAAGGGTACGTTTTGAAAATAAACACTGTTGCATTATTTAAAATATTAATAAGTTTTACATCGATCAAATCAAATGATTCAAGAGTTAAAATGCGGAAGCTTAAATGAGTTTCAACAACGGTATTTAAAAACATAGATAAATTCTTAGAGACCAGTCCAGGCAAATAGACTTTACACAAATCAAGCAACGACATCCAAGCTAAGCACCTAAGAAAAACATGCTTAAAATGTCAACATAAAGTTGTTGAATTCGTATGTTTAATTCAAATATTATCTGTGTAGACCACAAGGTTCAAAACGTATTTAACAGTCATAGGAGATACAACTTCACATAAAGAGGCATTTACATTGCACTAAGCTCATGACACCGAAGCTAATGGGGAGGTAGCATGTACATTGCCAAATAAAGTTGCCCTGGTAAGAGTCTGACTAAGACATCCAATCTAGTTTTGAGGTGATATACATCCGTTGGCCTGTACAATCCGTCGTACCCAACCAGTAAGAGTTACCAAACCCGGATGTGAATTATTAGTCCTGATAGATCTATTTAGTCACTCGCGCTTACTTAACCAGCCAGTCGGTTAAAGGGTATTAACAGTTCATGATAATTCGGGCAGTAGTGGTCTAACGCTAATTAGGCAACACGTAAATTAGGGAAAATCTCACGTATAGTACTTGTGTCCATTTATAAAACCAAGCAATGTTTCTCACCCCAATGTTATAAATCATTTGTTCAAAAGGAGTAAAAGTAAGGCTATGAACTAACCTTAAGCAAATGGGTGAGCAAATAATTCAACGAAGATAATAACGATATCGAATGACTCTAACCACGACCTAATTAAAAGACGCGCTTCAGAAACGAGAAATAAATACTAAACATCGAATAAAACGCTTAACGAAAATAGACATCCATAAGTGTTTGTGCTTTAGTTTATACAGTAAAACGTGACATTAAGAAAGTATACGGTTTATAGTTACGTTACGATATGTTTTACGACGAGTTTCTATTTTACGAAAGTTACTATTTTTAGAAAGTTTTAAGTTTCAGGATGTTAATACCGTCCCCTAATATATGATGATTCCATTTACCCTAAAAGCATTAGTGAAACCTAAACGCCCGCTTTCTAAGTCCATCTCGCTAATAAATACCAAAAGTTTCCATTTTTAGAAGTTTCCCGTTTTAGAAATCCGATATTAAGTTCGTGACATTTTTAAAAGTTCCTACTTAATATACTAATGTTATTACTTGTTTCGCCAACATTTTAAAAGCTCAAAACATCCCGAAAGTGTCCGAAAACCCATTTTCATATTTCAATCAGCATCCTATTTAATTATTTTGCCGAAAAATGTTTCATGTTTCATTTCGCCATAACTCGGCCGTTTTAAGTCCGCTTTTAGTGTTCGAGATATGAAAACTTATCTATTCGAAACGAGCTATCCAAAAACTACCTTCTCGGCTAATGAAATCATTTTTAAGTGGCCAAAAACCTCAAAACAATTTCAGATCAGCAAGCACCATTTTTGCAAACGCCTCCAAAAATCCAACAAAACTTCACAATAGTGCCTATATTATCCTAAACCCATTTACTACTAAACCAACCAACAAATTCCACTCTTAATCTATCCTAATCCTATCACCATCTTTGTTGCAACAGACAAGAACACTCAATCCCACCAAGACTACAATATGAGTGCATAAAAATACCAATATATTTATTATTTATAAAAACTTACTTTATAAGCTTAAAAAATCATAACACAAACATATGGATGTATAGATCTTGAATAAAAATGCAAGAACATAAAGAAATTAAAAGAAGAAGGTTAGGGTTTACTTACAAAAGTTGATGAACAAGATAGAAACGAAAGATCTTGAAAGATGAAATGAAGATCTTGAAAACCCAAGTATAAAAACTAAAACCCTAACTTATAAACCATTGAAATAAAACTAAAATTGTTAGAAATACGAAAAAGTGTCATTTACTACCAATATAGTTAGTCGTAGCTCGTAGTAAGTTTTAAAGTTAAGTTATAAAGCTAACCGGGCCAAAGGCCTATGGATAAGCCCACTAAGGGTCCATGGCCGGCCAAGACTAGAGTATAAGTACCCTCTCCATATCTTGGAGAGGGTGTTGGTTGTTTATTTGTTACATTTCACTAAGCTAATATTATCATCTTCTTTCTCTCTCTAAGTGTTCATCCAACCCCCTCTTTCTCTCTCTAAAACTCTAAGTGAATCATTCCATACTTGTGAAAAGATTATTCTACAATTGGTATCAAGAGCTATGGGGTGTTTGTGTAGGTTTTGCGTGCGTTTTATCTACTCGTTTTACTAGTGTTTTTGGTTCAAATCCATTCAAAAAGTTTTCATTTTTTGAGGGTTTAAAAACCATAAAGATAATAACTTTCTTGTTTAGTTATCTTAGTATAGACTAGAATTACAAAAAAATCTTTCAAAAACCATAAAAAATATCATCTTTTTGGTTAAAAAGAAGGTTTTATACCAAGAATCTTGATTTCAAAATTTTCGTGTCAAAACGTTTAAGTTTGTGTTTTTAAGGTTCTACTAGTCTTAGATAGTTAATTTGTACAAGAAAAATCAGGTAAAAACGTCAAAAAGTGAATCTTTTTAAGATTTTTGATTTTTGAGTTTCGTAGTGTATTAGGCGATCTATACGTCATTTTCTATAGGCGATTTATACGTGGTCACTTGGTCAGGCGATCTATACTTTATTTTCTATAGGTGATTTATACGTGGTCACTTGGTCAAGCGATCTATACTTCATTTTCTATAGGCGATTTATACGTGGTCACTTGGTCAGGCGATCTATACTTCATTTTCTATAGGCGAGTTATACGTGATCACTTGGTCAGGCGATCTATACCTAATTTCCTTTAGGTTATTTATACCACTTTTGTGAAGGCGATTTATACAAGCTTTTGTAAAGGCGATTTATACCACTTTTTTAAAGGCGATTTATACCATTTTTATAAAGGAGAATTATACATTGTTCTTCACAAGGGAGATTTATACGCTTGCCTAAGGAGAACTATACACTTTGTTAAGTGAATTATACGGTTGTTCTTTGATTTGTAAAATCCCATGAAGATTTAATTTCTCGGTTTTATCAAGAATTGTAAAATCCCGTGTATTTCATAAGACTCAAACTTCATTAATCAATACTCACTTTAACACAACAACCTCCAATCACTGTTCGATCATTTTAATCTTATCACATTGAAATGGATCCAATGATTTCACTTGGACAAAAGAATACTCTTGCTGAGTACATGATACTCTCCGGTGCTGATAATCGTCCACCCATGTTGGACAAAGACCTGTATGATTCTTGGAAGAGTCGAATGGAATTATACATGCAAAATAGAGAACACAAAAGAATGATACTTGAATCAGTTGAACATGGTCCACTCATTTGGCCTACGGTTGAAGAGAACGGTGTGATTAGAACAAAGAAATATGTTGAATTATCTGCTGCTGAGAAAATTCAAGCTGATTGTGATATGAAAGCTACAAATATCATTCTTTAAGGTCTTCCTGCTGATATCTATTCACTTGTGAATCATCACAGAGTTGCTAAAGATTTATGGGAGAGAGTTCAATTACTGATGCAAGGTACATCTTTGACAAAGCAGGAAAGAGAGTGTAAGCTGTACGATGCATTTGATAAGTTTACTCACATCAAGGGGGAATCACTTCACACGTATTACTTGCGATTTACTCAGCTGATTAATGACATGAACATCTACAAGATGAAAATGGAGCAATTTCAAGTTAATACCAAGTTCTTAAACAGTCTTCCACCTGAATGGAGTAAGTTTGTGACTGATGTCAAGCTTGTTAAAGATTTGCATACTTCCAACTTTGATCAACTTCATGCATATCTTGAACAACACGAACTCCATGCAAATGAAGTCCGTATTATGCGTGAACGCAATCAAGATCCACTTGCATTCGTTGCAAATCAGCAGATGACACCACCTCACTTCAACACTTATCAATCTTCTTACAACAATCCTCAACTTCAACAACAGTTTTCACCATCACAACAGTTTTCACCATCACAACATGCATCAATTCAACCTAATCAACATTACTCATCTCATTATCCATCACAAACTCAATTCAATCATTCATCCATTCCACCATCACATACATTACAGTCTCAAATGAATCATCAAATCTCAACTGTTCCTCAAGTAATTCCACAAGTTGCTTATCAATCACCTCAAGCTCCTACACAACTTATGACTGAGTCACCGTTTGTAGACTCAGGTTTTGCTGTTCCTGTGTTTTCTCCTGGAGATGATCCAATTGCTTGTCTTAATAAAGCAATGGCTTTTCTAACAGCTGTAGCTTCATCAAGGTTCCCTACTACCAATAATCAACTTAGAACTTCCTCTAATCCAAGAACACAAACCACTATTCAAGATGGCAGGGTTACAGTGCAACAAGTTTAGGGAAGACAAGGGAAAAATTATTCTGGTACAACATATAAGGGCAATGCTACTAGTTCAAGGGAAATAACCAAACGACAAGCAAGAGTGGTTAAAAATTTTTTTCCCCCCCCCACCCCCCCCCCATACAGACTGCCAAGGTGAAAGGACATATGGCAGGCAATGCACTCAGCCCAAGGAAGGACCAGGAATGTTGTCATGGTATTAAGGAGAAAGCAATGGTAATGCAGAAGCGCAGGATGCTGACAATTATTGTATAGAGGAGCCACTCGCATTTCTTACAGATCCAAGAATTCCAGCAAGTCAAACTCGGACAGTCATTCCTCACAATGCTGCTTTTCAGACTGAGGATCTTGATACTTATGATTCTGATTGTGCTGATCTCTCGAGTGCACAATTGGTTCTTATGGCCAACATTTCCAACTATGATTTTGACGTTATCTCAGAGGTACCAAATTCTGAAACCTATCTAAATGATATGGATAATCAAAGTGTGCATGCATTACAGGATTTTGAACAATCTCCAGTTATGGATTTTATAGATAACGAGATATCTAGTGATAGCAATATCATTCCATATTCTCAATATTTGCAAGAAACACAACAGGAAACTATTCAAGATACTAATTTACAAGCACAACAAGATTCAATAATTTTATCTGTAATTGAACAAATGTCAGAACAAATGATTAATCGTGTTAATAATTAGGAAAAGGCTAATAAGGAACAGAATAATGAATCAATAACCGCTGAGCTAGAGAGATATAAGGAAAGGGTCAAAACTTTTGGACAACGTCTTAATATTGATTTAAGCAGTCATGAAAAAATGATTGATTCTCAAATGGATGATATGATTAGGGAGAAACTTGCACTCAAAGAACAAATTGACTCACTTGAGCAAAATCTCTAAACAAATCAAAGAAAAAAGGATCTTATCAAAACTTTTACATTTTTCAAAACTGAAACCAAAGAATAAGAAAAAAATATATTTGGAAACATGTGAAAATTGATTTGGAAAAGAAGATTAAGGAACTTGACAATATTGTTTATAAAGTGGGTCAATCTACTCAGACAGTGCACATGTTAACTAAACTACAAGCATTTTATGATAATACACACAAACAAGCTCTAGGTTATCAAAATCTATTTTACCTTAGGAAAGCTCAGCGGATAAAACCAACCTTGTATGATGGTGCTGTTATATCTAAAACACATGTTGCTATTGCCTATGTAGATTGATGATGAAGAAAACATGATTTTGGAAGAAGATAGTCTGATCAAAATGTTTGAAAAGGCCAAGGACCCTGAAGTTATTGCAAAGAAAATTCTTTTAACCTAATGAATTAGAAAAAAATTAAATAGCCTAATTGAAGATTTTGAAACACGTTTTTCTCCACAATAAGAATTATTGGCTAAATAAGCATTTTGGTTTCATACGTTTAATCCTACCATTGAACCTTCTTACTCACCACCTGTCATAGTGGATGTTCCCAGTGAACTACCTAAGGTGAGTTTGGTGAATGCAAGCCTTAAAAAGCTTAAATTCCACCTCACCCAGTTTGACTCTGTGGTAAGGAAGAGGACAACACCAAGTGCTCTTGAAGAAGGTGATTGGGGGTTTGAACACACAAAAGTTGTTTTTAACAATGAAATTATTCCATTTCTAAAATCTTTAAAAGACATCTTCAATGCGTTTGATAAAGATCTTCTAAATAAAATAACAGAAGTACAAATAGTTTTTGATTAAATGGAAGCGTCTGTTCAACAGTTTTTAGTTGATAAAAAAATGTTTGGAAATTGCTATGAAAGAAATTCTTTAGAAAAGATTTGACCTCTTACAAAAGTCATGTCACAAATGTTCTGCATAACTGGTCTATGTCTTTGAATAATGATTCTGTGAATGTGAATATGCAAAAGTGTGAATTGTGTGAAAAGTGTTTGAATCTTGATGCTGAGCTTTCCAAATCAAAACAAGCATATAATGATCTTTTGAAAAATCACTCACAACTTGAAAAACATTGTATTTCTCTCGAAGTGTCAATGCAATTAAAACAAGAAGTTTTTCAAAACGATGAATCTTGCGTTAATCAAAATGCTGTTGAAATTCAAGAATATTTTGAAATCAATGATTTGAAAGCTCGGCTACAAGACAAAGACACGACCATTTCTAAGTTGAAGGATACCATCAAATCCTTGAAAAAGAATACTAAGGAAAAGAATGTTAATCATGATAAATGTGATCTTGAGCCCATAAATGAGGAATTGGAGAATAGTGTGGCAAAATTACTTTCAGAAAACGAGCGTCTTTGTAATGAAATTAATCATGTGAAACAGGTTTTTAAAGATCAGTTTGACTCAATCAAACAGACACGTGTTCGTCATAAAGAACAGTGTGACTCTTTAATTAACAAACTGAACTTAAAATCTGTGGAAAATGAGGATTTAAAAGCTCAAATTCAAGATAAGGTTTTTGTGATAACATCATTGAAAAATGATTTACGAAAATCAAAAGGGAAAGAAATTGTTGAAAATGTTGTACATATACCTTCTGCCACCACTATTGCTCCAGGCATGTTCAAGCTTGATTTAGTACCATTGCCTCCTAGGTTATTGCAAAATAGGGAAGTTCACATAAACTATCTTAGGAACACTCAAGAACAAGCTAATATTCTTCAGAAAATAGTCAAACAAGTTAAGGCGAAACAACCTTTAGATGGAGATTTAGACATTGCTTGTAAGTATGCCACAAGAATTCAGGAATTTCTTGTATAAGTTCAAGATACGTGCCCTAATGCGATAACACCTAGTACTAAGAAGGTTAGAAGGTTGTTGTCACACCCATGAACAATGTCAAGAAAGTTAGGCTTGCTGAACCTCTCACATCCTCAAGCAACATTAAACAGGTAGAGTCTTCTAATACTTCAGATTCTAACACACATGTGTTGTCTTCTACATGAGTGAAGTGTTCTACTAGTATTTGCGGATCAAAGCCTCCAGGCAATAAAAAGAATGATAGGATCTCGCAAACACAAAGTAGGAACAAGAAGAATAAAGTAGAAGCCTAACCTAGGAAAGTCAATAACATGAATCGTGTGGTTAAACCTGTTTGGCATGTTGATGTTAAGCAGTCTTTGTCTAATGTGAATTATGATATTCTCTGTGCTACTTGTAATAAATCCATGTTTGATGGTGTTTATGATAAATGTCTTCTTGATCTTGTGCAAAATGGGAATAACCATGCTAAATCTACTAAGAAACATAAAAAGCAAAATATTTGGAAACCTATAGGTCATGTATTCACTGAAGTAGGATTTAAGTGGAAACCAACAGGCAGAACTTTCACTATAGTTGGTAACTCGTACCCTTTAACTAGGTTCACCTCAAATAACGTAGTGCCTCCTAAGCAAACCACTTCCCACTCAGATGATATACAAAAAACAAAGTTAAAAGTCTATAGCAGGAAACCCAAAAATGTTAAAAACATAGGTTCGAGTAAAAAAGCTAAGATTTTAGAATCTAAGAATGCTAACCACTCGAAACCCAATCAAACTTGGGGATCCAATGCTATAGATATTCCATCGTCTTCTTCTCTTGTCATGACAGGTTGTCCAGATTGTACTCTGGTATCTAGACTCCGGATGTTCAAAACACATGATAGGGAATCGGTCTCAGCTCATGAACTTTATCAGTGAATTTCTGGGTACTGTTAGATTCAGGAACGACCAGATTGCACGGATTATGGGGTATGGTGACTATCAGCTGGGAAACGTTATTATCTTAAAGGTTTACTACGTTGAGGGACTTGGTCATAACTTGTTTTCTGTTGGCCAATTTTGTGATGCGGACCTTGAAGTTGCATTTCAAAAAAACACTTGCTTTATACGCAATTTAGAAGGTGTTGATCTACTTTCAGGGTCCCGTGACACAAATTTGTACACAATTTCTCTTGATGACATGCTTAAATCATCTCCGATCTGTCTTCTATCTAAAGCGTCAAAGGCTAAGAGCTGGTTATGGCACCGTCAGTTATCTCATCTTAACTTCGGTACTTTGAACATGCTAGCTAAAGACGGTCTTGCAAAAGGAAATCCTAGGCTTAAATTTCAGAAAGATCATTTGTGTTCAGCATGTGCATTAGGGAAAAGCAAGAAAACCTCTCATCAACCCAAAGCTGAAGACATTAACCAAGAGAAACTATATCTTTTGCATATGGATTTGTGTGGCCTGATGCGTGTGGCTAGTATTAATGGGAAAAGGTATATCTTAGTGATAGTCAACGATTACTCAAGATTTACCTAGGTTAGATTTTTGAAGACAAAAGATGAAGCTTCTACGGCCATCATTAAATGCATCAAAAATATTCAAGTTCGTTTGAAAGCCACAGTCCGGAATGTTCGAACAGATAATGGAACCGAATTTGTTAATCAGACACTTCGTGAATGGTATGAAAATGTTGGCATCACGCATCAAACTTCTGTAGCTCGCACTCCTCAGCAAAACGATGTTGTCGAAAGGCGAAATTAGACTCTTGTAGAAGCTGCTCGAACTATGTTGATATTTTCTAAAGCTCTATTATTTCTCTAGGCCGAAGCTATCAATACTGCTTGTTATACCCAAAACCGTTCTTTGATACGCCTCCGATACAACAAAACTCCATACGAGCTTATGAAAGACAAGAAACCAGACTTATCATTCTTTCATGTCTTTGGTTCACTTTGTTATCCTACCAATGACCATGAGGATCTGGGTAAATTTAATGCAAAAGCAGACATAGGGATTTTTATTGGTTACGCGCCTGCAAAGAAAGTGTTTAGAATCTACAACAAAAGGACCCGGATAATTACTGAAACAATCCATGTAACGTTCGATGAGCTAACAACAATGGCTTCTGAACAATTCAGTTCAGGACCCGGGCTTCATTATATGACTCCTGCTACACCTAGTACAGGACTCGGTTCAAATCTTGTTTCTCAACAACCTTGCTTGCCACCAATAAGAAATGATTGGGATCGGTTATTTCAACCAATGTTCGATGAATACTTTAGCCCTCCAACAATTGATGTTTCTCCAGTTCCAGAAGCTGTTGCTCCAAGAGCAGAAGTATTAGTTGATTCTCCTATGTTAAATTCCATTGATCAGGATGCTCCATCAAAAAGTATTCCCTCATCACAAGAACTTGAACATTCTCCAATAATTTCTCAAGGTTTTGAAGAATCACCAAAAATACTAACATTTCATGATGATCCACTTAATGAATCTCCTAATGAAGACTCAACTCCTCAAGGATCATCATCTAATGTAAGACAAATCTACACTCCATTTGAACACCTTGGTAGATGGACTAAGGATCATCCTATAGCAAACATGATCGGTGATCCTTCTCGCTCTGTATCTACAAGGAAGCAACTTGAAACTGATGTCATGTGGTGTTATTTTGATGCCTTACTTACTTCAGTAGAACCCAAGAACTTCAAACAAGCAATGACCGAACCATCATGGATCGATGAAATGCAAGAAGAAATCCATAAATTTGAAAGACTTAAAGTTTGAAAATTGGTGCCATGTCTAGATAATGTGTTCTTGATCAAACTCAAATGGATTTATAAGGTCAAAACAGATAAATCTGGTGGGATACTAAAGAATAAGGCTCGACTAGTTGCTCAAGGATTCAGATAAGAAAAGGGTATCGACTTCGAAGAATCATTTGCATAGGTTGCTAGAATTGAGGCCATTTGTATCTTCGTGGCATATGTCGCTCACAAGAATATGATAATCTACCAAATGGACGTCAAAACAACTTTCTTGAATGGCGAGCTCAAAGAAGAGGTCTACGTTTCTCAACCAGAAGGATTTGTTGATCAGGACAACCCATCGCATGTGTACAAGCTCAAAAAGGCTCTTTACGGTCTAAAACAAGCACCACGTGCATGGTATGATATGCTGTCAAGCTTCCTCATCTCTCAACAATTCTCAAAAGGTGCAGTTGATCCAACACTCTTCACACGGCATGCTGGAAACGACATATTACTGGTACAAATTTATGTTGACGATATAATATTTGCATCAACTAATACTGCCATGTGTGATGAGTTTGCTAATCAGATGACCAATAAGTTCAAGATGTCGATGATGGGGCAAATGTCATTCTTTTTAGGATTACAAATATCTCAAAGTCCTAGAGGCATCTTCATAAACCAATCTAAATATGCTTCTAAAATTGTTAAAAAATATGGTTTGCATACTACTGATTCTGTCGACACACCCATGATTGAAAACAATAATCTGGATGAAGATCTACAGGGGAAACCAGTAGATGCTATACTTTACCGTTGTATGATTGGATCCTTAATGTATCTTACATCCAGTAGACCTGACCTTAACCATGCGGTCTGCTTATGTGCCTGGTATCAGGCTAAGCCTAACAAAAAGCACTTACAAGCGGTGAAACGGATCTTTCGATACCTTAATGAAACCATTAACATGGGACTATGGTACTCGAAGGATACCGATATGTCACTCACAGCTTATGCAGATGCCGATCACGCGGGGTGTCAGGAAACTAGACATAGTACATCGGGAAGCGCTCAGTTCTTAGGTGACAAACTTGTTAGCTGGTCATCAAAGAAGCAAAAGAGCACTACTATCTCAAGTGCAGAGGCCGAATATATTTCCATGTCTGGATGTTGCTCACAAATCCTATGGATGCGTTCACAACTAACAGACTATGGTTCTAAATTCAATAAGATTCCTCTATACTGCGATAACAAGAGTGCGATAACAAGAGTGCGATTGCTTTATGCTGCAACAATGTTCAACATTCAAGAGCTAAGCACATCGATATTCGCTACCATTTCATAAAGGAGAAAGTGGAGAATGGAATCGTGGAGCTATACTTTGTCCGGACTGAATACCAACTAGCTAACATCTTTACTAAACCATTGCCTCGAGAGAGATTTAACTTCTTGATCGATAAGCTTAGTATGAGAAGCATGTCTCCAGAAACATTGAAACGTCTAGCAGAGGAAACGGACGAGTGATGGTGGTAACTCATATCCTGTATATATGTACATAGGAAAACATAAAAAATCCAAAAATATTTTCCTTTTATAAAATTTTACAAAAAAAAAAAAAAAAATCAGAAAAAAATAAAAAATATGTATCTCTGGCATGTATTCTGAAAATCAATAACATTTACGGCCTTAGAAATGTCATTGAATAATGATACGAGGCTGTAAATGAAGTTCGAGCAGAAGTTTCAAAAGCTTTCAAAACATGCCAAAATGGCTTGCTATTATTTCAGATAGCAACCCGGTCATCATCTTAAAGGCAAGTATGACATCAAAAAGACAAATTGACCTCACAACAAGAATTAATTTTCTCAGGAATGAATTACTTTATATTCATTCAAAGGCTTGTGATTACGTTGCATCACAACTCGTGCTTCTTATAATCCGCAAGTGTACGTGTCAGTGCGATTATGTGTAAAAATAAGAGAAATCTTATTTTCTTGGATGTTGATTTTCAAAATATATAATAATCATATTTCAGATTCAACAAATCATCATTTTTCTAAGACAATTTTAAACCATCAAATAACGACTACATCTCTTTAACTAGAAACCATGTCATTATTTAAGGGGGAGAAACTGTCAAAATTATATTCTTCATAATTAATAAGGTGTTAATCAGAAAAGGTTTTTAATGGTGTCGGGTGAATAATTAAAGGGGAGTTGATTAATTTCAACTCAATCGAGCTTTATTTGCTATATGTTTAATCTTGTTGGGGGTATTAATGTAAAATGTGAGACTTTTTCTTGATTCTAAACCTTAGGGACTAGTTTTGCCATTTAGGATACTTTAGTATACCTTAGGAACAGTTTTATAAAAAAGTTATAACATTATTAAACCTCAGGGGGCATTTATGCCAAATCTCAAAAGATTTAAACATCAAACACCCCCTTTGCCCCATTCCTTATTCAAACGAACAAACACAAACTCACTCATAAACCTTTTCCCTCCATTGTTGATCTTCAAGACCTTTAAGATATCGTCCCTTCTCCTTTTTAATCTTAAGGTACTCACGTGTTAACGCTATCATACCCATTTAATTAGTCCATACCTTCGAATTTCACTCAAAAACTCTAAAATTGACATAATCTTTTTCACCACTGAAAAGTTAATGAAAAGATAAATTGATTGAGAGGTTTTGGACCTATAGGGATCTAGAGTGTGTGACTTTAATAGTCTTTAATAAGATTAACTACTTCATGGGTTTTTATTAATTCTTGAACTTGAAAAAAAATGAAAATGGGTCAAGACTTGAAAATTGTCATGGGTTTGGGTTTAGGACTTATAATATAAGTGGTTAAGTGGATTTGAGTGGTTTATAACTTGTTTTCATAAGAAATTTTGACTTGTGTGAGTTTTCGAGTGTATTTGGGTCGTACTTAGCTTAATCCAAGATTTATGTGGTTAGTTTGTTATTTAAAGATGTTAGTATGATAGAATGATGCTATATGATCAGGTTTGAGTGATGTTAGATGCTTAAAAAGGTTAAATTGCTAAGAATTTTTTTTTCAATAGGCGATCTATACCTAAAAGGTTGTTCAACAGGCGATCAATACATAATTGTGTACAACAAGTGATCAATACTTAAAAACTTGTAAAGGCGATCTATACAAAAATTTACACAGGCGATTAATAAACCTTTTACAAAGGCGGTCTATACAACCTTTAAAACAGGCGATCAATACATGCACCCTTAACAAAGGCGATCTATACATAGCTCATTAATATAGACGATCTATACACATGTAACTACAATAGGAGATCTATACACAACATTTTTACACAGGAGATCTATACACATTATTTTTTAAACAGGAGATCTATACACACATTACATAGGCTATCTATACCTGACTTTTTTTCTAATTGAATCAATCACTTAATCTTGATAATTCAAACTCATAACCTAATCTAAGTATAATTTAACCTGATCTTGTCACTTAGTGATTAAGTTAGGTATAATTTTTCTTAGGAATCTTTAGTGTTTGCCCTGATTTCATTAGTTTGCCTATTGTCTATGTGGTATATGAGAATGTGTGTATCCTGTTTGCATGTGTATCAGTTCTTTGCATTGTGTGCCTATGTGTCAGTTAGTTGCCTTGTATTTGCTTGCCTATCCCCTGTTGTAAACCCTGTCTTGCATCAATAGTCATGAATCGTGATTGTCTTTCATTGTTATATATATATGCTTGTATATAAACTGTATGTGACAACTCTTAGCAGAATCATGACTTCCATCACTGCTTAACAAACCAAGCTTGACCTTGAACTTATTCCCAAAGAGAATTGACTTGACATTGGAAAATGCAATGGAAGAATCCCTCGTGGATTGAAACCAAAAGAGGAAACATTTCAAGTTGTTTTGGATGCACTAGCACTCACTCCATGCTATCCTGCATTTCTCATCACTGCTAATGTCCCTAAAGTGTATATGCATCAATTCTGGAATTGCATATACAAGCATGACGACTTCTATAGATTCAAGATTGATAAGAAGAAATGATTCAAGCTTACCTTGGAAGTCTTCAGAGATATCTTTCAGATTTGTCCAAGAGTACCTGGTCGTGACTTTGATGTTCTTCCTTCTGAAGAAGACACTATATCTTTCTTAAGAGATCTCGGTCATACTAGGTTATCAATTCACTCAATGATGTTGTTATCGATCAGATGCATCAACCGTGGAGAACATTTGCTGCTCTTATCAACAAAAGCCTATCTGGAAAGACTAGTGGTCTATGTGGAAAATGTAGAAGGGGGGTGAATACGTTTTTGTTTAAAAATCAAAAGCTTTTTGTATCAAATCCCCGATCAATCGCGACGTAATATGAAAAGTACCAAACATATTCATGTCTATATGAAAGCATAGAATAACCAAGTAGTCATAACACAATCATAAACATCAAGAGTACATCAAACAATAGTTTAAACATAAAGCTCACACGTACTAAGCCTTAACTTTTCCGCAACTAAGATGTTTAGACTATGCGATGCATTCATGATCACAATCAACACACAACAAGCATATAATGCAAGCAAAAATGTAAAGACATAAATGTAAATAAAGGGTAATGCAAAATGTAAGAGGAAATGCAAACTGGACACGATGATTTATAGTGGTTCGGTCACGAAGCTCCTCTCCGCCCTACTCTACTCCCCAAGTACCCAACTTGAGAGTTACTTCACTAGATCAATAAGCTCCTTTCTTGGTGGAGAAAACCTTACACAACGTTGCTTACACTTTTTCCGGTACAAAGCTAAATACCGAGTTCTTACACTGGGTAGAACCAACCCATCATCGCTTACACTTTATCTGGTACAAAGCTAGATACCGAGTCCTTACACACCGGGTAGAACCAACCCAAACCCAACACAACAAATCATGTATTTTATGGCACAAACACATAAACCATCTAATCCTATTTGTTGATACAAAATGTGATTATAATGATGATCCAAGACAATGTGTCTAATGGATACAAATGCCTAATCTAAATAAACTTCCATTAATGGACCTGCTTTAAATGGATGATGATGAGATCTCTAATTATGTGGATCTTCATAAGTATATGCTTGGTGGTGGATGGAAAGGGCAAGATCTTTAAGGCTTGCTTTGGTGGATCATCATAGAAGTATTCTTACAACAAAATGAAAGTTAGAAGCATTATGATCATATGCAAAATGGAAGTGATTAATGAGTGTGTTTCTACATATCTAAATGTCCTAAAACTAGAGAGAAAGTGTGTGTAAAAGGGGTGAAAAAGTGTGTTTTGAGTGATGAAAAATGGAGTGGAAAAACTCCTCTATTTATAGAAAAAGCTGAATGGCACCGGCGACACTGTAGTAATGGCACTGGCTTAAAAACCCAATGGTACCGGCAGATCTGGCCTACAGTAACAAAATCTAAATTTTGATTTGCAAAATCTTGAAAGATCTTATGTAATCTTGGAGAGATTTTTTTCAGATTTAGATGATGTAATGCATGATGTAAAAAGTCATTTTCTATTCTATTTTCCTAAAGTAAAAAATAACTTGTATATTTAAAGTGTAAGTAAACTTTTGTAAAGTAAAATGTCTAGTTGAGTGCTTGTCAAAATAAAGTTTACTTATTTAAATAAAATACTTGTAGATGCAAATTGAAATGAGGTTTGATCATAATGCAACATAACAAACATGTACGAACCTGTTTTTGTAACATACGAGGATTCGAGACGTCGAGCGTTGTTGATGTATGTTGAGACAAAATATGATGACCAGTAACTTGTACATATTACGCTATGTATTACAAGTTACATGTTTGTCATTATCAAAACAAAAGAGAATGTGTAGATTAAATATCATAATATTTGCACTAACAATCTCCCCCTTTTTGATGATGACAAACAAATGTGTAAACGTAATATATCGTAAGATGTAAAGTTACTTGTATCCGCTTACTACCTTTACATTACCTTCTTCGTTTACACTCTTCTCCTCCTTTTGTTGAAGCAAAAAGGGTGTGTCCTTGGAGTTTAACTTCATTCATCCCAAAAAGACGAGCTTGCATCATCCCTAGTGAAGTTTATTTGCCTACTTCAATCCTTTATGATTGTTGAATCCTCTAGGTTATTTTCCTTGGTTTATAGCGGATCCTTGAAAGTTTAACCTACAACATGGTTAGTTCTGTGCAAAAAAAAAATTATGAAAACTATATGATGAAGAAAATGACATCTTCGCAAAGGATTGTAGAAGAGTAAGAATGATGATGAATGCGTGCATGCTCCCCCTTGACGAGTGCTCCCCTAGATTGAGGCGTCAAGATATGATGAAAGATAATATGTACTTTGAATGAAGTAAGAAGAAGAATCAAGATCAAGATACTTTTGAGGCGTGCTTGAAACTTTCGCATATTTGGCAATTCCTTTCTTGAAGTGAATTACCTACACAAGATTTAGAAAGAGATGTTAGAGAGAGAAAGAGAGATCAGTTGATTAGAGAGAAGATTAGATGAGAAAAATGTGTCAAAACATGAGAAATGGCTTTAAATGCTTGATGAAAGCTCCCCCTTGCTTGAGGGTGCTAAGTATGATCCTACAAAACAAAAATTAGTGCAATAAAAGGTTTTATCCTTAGACAAATATGTCATATACAACAAAATGTATAGACGACTTAATATGACGAATGCTCCCCCTTGCTCGAGGGCGTCAAGATGATCCTACAAAAAAGAAAAAAGATAGACAAACTTCATCCTTGGATGAGTAAGCCATAGACCACAAGGTTGTATATGCTTGAACCTAAAAAGAGATGATATGAGAAGGAAAATTTCATCCGTAGACAAGAATGCCGAACATACTAAAGGTAGTAAGGGTGTGTTTGATAATGAGATGCATTTCATTACAAAATTCACTTAGCTTTTGACAAAAGAGGCTTACAAGTTTCAAGATATGTGAAGAAATAAAGTTCGATGGGGTTCGAGATAGGCAAGTTGTGAGGATTGTTTGGATATAGAAGGTGAGGTGAAGGTTGAATCAATAGGTGGAGGTGTTGTTATAGGAGTAGTCAATAAATCACTATTGCAATGAATTGGTGAAATGATCGGTGAAAGAAGGAAAGTCAGAATTGGAGAAGTTGGCAGAGGTCCCGATGTATAGTCTGATGGAGGTGAGAAAGGTTGGTAGGGAGGTGACGATGTTCACGAATTGTTGAAATAACATGCCCTAGTGCTTATTCTAGTGGTTCTTTTGAGGTTGACTTTGTTTTCTTTAGGCATAGTGTAAGAAGGATGATGAGGAGAAGATCATAAGTAAGATGAGAATGAGTTCCTTTTATAGAAGAATTTTAAGAAGGTTTTAATGCATTGTTTTTACTTGTTTAGGAAGAATCTAATGATTAGATTATGTTAGAGGTCAACTTCTATTATTAGGGACTAAGTGATGTGACATGGAGTGATGTGACTAGGGACAAGGTGAGGTCAAAGGTGGTGGGGTTGACTTTAGAGTGGTCAATAGTTTGCTTGGAGAGATTCTCAGAGAGGTGATGGGAGAGATGGAATGAGACATATTTAGTGATGATGGAGGGACGATTAGGTAGCCAGTTGGTAGAGATAGTGGTTGGTTGTGAAAAGATTTATCATGATTTTTCTCGTAAGAGAGGCTTAATGGATGACTCAATATTGATAGACGCACGAAGGTTTATCTCAAAACCTTACCTTGTTGGTTGATGAATAAATTGAGGAGATAAACATGATAAATTTATAAGTAGTGAAGTATGGGCGGAAGATGGTGATGACAATGCAAGCAACTAACAATGTATGCTCATTAGTGAAGTGGTGATGATGAATATGCATGTATGAACATGTAATGAGAGATATAGATTGGTGTATGATAAGAGCAAAAATTAACTTGATGAAGAAAAATGATCTTTACCAACCTACAAAAAAGGAGTTAGTCCTACACATAAATAAGAGCTAGAATATCATTTAACAACATGATAGATCAAACATACCAACACATACGAATGAAACTTGGTCAAGTATTATCACACGAAGGACTAAACAAGCAAACTCATATATAGACATATAAAAACAGAACATGTTCGCAAATAGACACACAATTAGAAAAACTCTTAAGCTAAGAGAGGAGGAGGGAAAAAGTTGAAACTAGCTTAAACAGTTAGTCTTATGGAAGAGATTCAACGGTTAGGACATATGATTTTACACTATACTAGACATAGACAATCGAGACGCATGATTAGCATAAAGATCAAGCATAAGCAATTTAGACAACAAACAAGCATTCAAGAATTCAAACATAAATGATACAAGAAAAAGAAACATTCATACAAGAGCATGTTCTAAATAGTTCAACCAAACACAAGCATAAGGAAGAAGACATTTAGATTAGAAAAATAATTGCACTAACAATGATGCGAAAGATTTGCGACGAAGGAAACAAATAAGCACGAGATCTCATATTGCATTTGAGTTTCGTTCAATATTGTCAAGAAATAAGTACAACCTTGTTGTGTTGTCATATTGCTTGTTTTCGATTTTGTTCTATAAAAACATAAGTTTTCAAAAAGAAGATCCTAAACTTCTACAAGTATAAAAAAATGCTTTGACATAATATGAGTGCACAAGTAGCAAATAAATCATGTAACATTGACATATAAGGAAAAACATGAGAATATCATGTAAACTATGATTGAGCATGGCCATAAACAGAATGTCCATAACGAATAAATAAAGGAATGCCAACAAGGAATTAAGAACAAGCAAGCCTAGACAAATCATAATCAAAAATCACCATGTATAAAATGAAAAAATAATGAGATCATAACAAGACATCAAATAAGAGACACAATTAACTACTTTTCTAATGCAAAAGCATCAAAGTAAATCATGAAGTTTGTTATATTCCTTGACATTTAGTAACACAAAAAAATGAAATAAAACTCCTACCGTTTTATCATTTTTTTTAGTTAACCAATTGTTGACCTAATTCACTGAGATAAATGACAAATGCAAAATAAATTAAACATATAATCAACAAAGAGTATTGCAAAGAAAGCAAGAAGTTGTTTTAAACGAAAATTAACAAAGGAAGGGTCAATATTGTTTACAACTAGTATAGAAAAGCAAAATATTAGTGATGTGTGAATAATAGAGACCACAAGATGTAGAACTAGTGGTTATAAGGATTGTAACAATATGAAATGACACGTGTCAAAAATGTTGTAAGATAATTTTAATGAAGTATAATTTGAAATGTCCCCCCCCCCCCTTTAAGCATAGGACTAAGAATGTTTTAAAAACATACGCGAAATGCCTAATGATCCCGATAAATTGACCATATTGTTAAAAAGTTAAGAAAAAATATTTTACAAATCCATTGAGTACCAAATAATTTCATAAAACAATTTTTAATGGGATCTCAATACTCATCGTTCGGGGGCTAGTCGTATCTAAGGTCATGTAGTGAACGATGAGGAGCCATGACACTTTAAATCATAAATCCACAACTCGTTGATACGACACCTCGAATAGGCCTCATATGATTATGAAATTCCCTAGTAATATAGTACTTGGTATTTATAAGTTATATGTGAAAGAGTAATTAACAAGAGCTTCTGGAATTTATTCTTAAAATATATGCTTAAAAAATCGAAGACACACTTGGTCACAATGGAAAGCGCGGAAATTCGATCTTTAAGGGTTTTTGGCCAATCACTAAGTGTTGACCCGTATTAACCAAAACAATAATTTATTACTTTGATTCGTTTTGAAAAATACTTTTAAAACTAAAACTAGACCAACATATACATTTTTCAATCTGTTTGCTTGAGTATTTTTTGGAAATAAACATATCAAGTTGCCAATCCCACTTCAAGAGCATAAGAAAAATACTTAACTAAACTTTACTTAATTCCTATGATATTAAGGTTATGCAAGAGTTGATATATTAAACACAAAGAAATATAGGTATGCCTATAAAAGATGTACGATGCCTAGGATAATCTTCATTAGGCGAAAACATGGAATATGAAAACCCTAGCAGTATAAATCTGCCTTAAGCAGTAGTAACTGCTTCAAAATTTTCTTCTTCAGTGAAACCACTCAGAATCTTTGCATTAGGGTTTCTTCATTGATCTCTCCACAGCCAAACATGAAACCTAAATTGTTAAACAGGCTTCTAACATACAATCCAACAAAGAGAATAAACCAAACATGTTTTGGACCCCTTGATGTCGACAACCTGCTGCACCTTCTTTATTGTCGATCGTTGAAACCCTAATTCCATCAGAATCTTGACCTTCTAACACCAAAAACAAACAGCAGATACAAGGATATAAACCTTAAAAATTAGGGTTTTCACATCACCAGAGTTTCTTCTCGCAACAGTACTAGCATAGAACGTACACGTATCAACATCTAGCAGTATCCATAACACTTTTATCATAAAATAACATTAAAATTCTTGCCAGATTTCCTTGTTCCACCAACACAGCTTCTTTTAAGAATATCTTCTTTGATCTTTAAGTGATGAAGCTGTTTGATGTTTATAGCTAGCAATTTGGTCCATGACAATATATAAGTCGATATATGTGAAGAATTTAACTAAGGAATCTAAGACGAAACCTTAACAACAGTAATCAACTTCACATACTAAACTTTTCTACTCACCGAATTACACAGGTTCTGCTTTACCGAGTTAGGGTTTGCTGAAAACCCTAATATCACCGAAATTCACCTGTTTATCGAAAAAGCAGAAACTTGAAACCCTTATACATTAAAAACCCTATAGATCCTATATCAAGAGCCACATGGCTCTGATACCAATTGTTAAGAATCGTTTAAGCTCCTAGGATCAAAAATAACAAAGTATTGATACGCAATGGAATATAAATAAAGAACAATGTTATTTTCACAAGGTTTTACATTCATACAAGCTCTAATTCTATATGATCAGTATAGAACGGTTACTTAACTATAACATGGATCAAGGACACCTTGACCTTAGGGCTAAGACGATCTCAAGTGGTGAGATCGCCTGGTGTTTTCTGACTACATGATTAAAACACCTAAACACACTAGAGGTCTATGAAAACACACACATAAACTATGTATGGGGATCTCTTTATATATAGAGTCCATCTAGACTTACAAGGAAATCTAATTGTATTAGGAAACTAAATCTTTTCCTAATCTTTGATCTTTATCTTTTAAGCAAATCTTTTAGAATCCTATCTTTTGTAGAATTCCGTATTGTCAACTTTGATCCTTTTGTTTCATTCCTTATCCTTTTAAGAAAGTTCTTTTGTATCATCAAATCAACATGTGGAAAACTTAGATGGGGGGGGGGTGAATACGTTTTCGTTTAAAAATCAAAAACTTTTCGTATCAAATCCCTGATCAATCGTGACGTAATATGAAAAGTACCAAACATATTCATGTTTATATGAAAGCATAGAATAACCAAGTAGTCACAACACAATCATAAACTTCAAGAGTACATCAAACAATAGTCTAAACACAAAGCTCACACGTACTAAGCCTTAACTTTTCCGCAACTAAGATGTTTAGACTATGCGATGCATTCATAATCACAATCAACACACAACAAGCATATTATGCAAGCAAAAATGTAAATAAATGGTAATGCAAAATGTAAGAGGAAATGCAAACCGAATACGATGATTTATAGTGGTTCGGTCACGGAGCTCCTCTCCGCCCAACTCCACTCCCCAAGTACCCACCTTGAGAGTTACTTCACTAGATCAACAAGCTCCCTTCTTGGCGGAGAAAACCTTACACAACGTTGCGAGGATTTTGGCAATTGCTTTAGCACCAGGTGAGTTTCATAGCCCCTTTTCTTATGTTTTTTTGGGGTGAAAATGGTGCTATGAGTTTAAATGTTTTAGTTGCTGTGATTATGTGCTATATGGTTATTGATTATGATGTGATACGCTCCATGGCTTTGTGATCAATTGGAGTCATTTAGGTGGTACGCTCCATGGCTTTGTGATCAATTGGAGTCGTTTATGTGGTATGCTCCATGGCTTTGTGATCAATTATATTTGTTTTGAGGTATGTGAGTTCGGTTGGAGAGTGGTGTTTACTACTCAATCAAATTCAACTGAAGGGTTGAAATAATACATACTGACTTTGTGTTCCGATCGGAGGGTAGTTAGCTACCCATGACCCTTTTGTTAGTGATGTGATGTATACGTGGACTGTGGGACATGTATGGTTGTTATGAAATGTTTTAGTAATCGCAACAATTGTTTGAAAGGTTTTGTTATGTGTCTTAAACCTATGACTATCACCAACCATTGTGTTAACTTTTTAAAGCATCATTTTCAGGTGAGCATCATGAGGATGTTAAGGCTAAAAGAAGTGGCTAGAAAGACCGTAGGAATGCATTTGGAGTTCGCTCCTGAGTTTTGTTCGTGTTTGTTGCATGGATTCTTTTGAATGCTATTTGATTTTATTAGGTTCGTAAGTCATTTATGTCTTTGTATTGATGAGACCCTTTGTCATTAATACAAGACGCCGTGCGGTTTCTTTTGTTTTTCGGTATTGTCATGACACATTGTGTCTTTTATATTTAGTTATGCATTTAGTGATTCTCTATTGTTGACACCATTGTGTTGTGATGATATCCATGATGTTACGCCTCGTGTTTCCGCCTTGGCGGGGAGTGACAATTTAGGTTGAAAAATATTGTTTATAGGTGTTAGATCTAGCGATTTTGAAGTGGGTTTTTAAATAAAAAGTTGCGGTTTGTTGTTTTGTTGGGTTCGGCTACACGAAGGACACAAGGGACGAGTGTGTCGATTATTGATTTTCATTTTCTTGGCTTGTTGTAAGTATTATTAGACTACTTCTAATTTTATTTTTGTTTGATCTTGCGTTTTGATATTGCATGTTATGGATCCACACATGCATAGGATAGATTAGGCGATTGGTGAAATTGGATTGATTGAGATTGAATTGGGTGATGAAAAGAAGCTAGTTGGTGGTATTTTGATGTTGTCGGAAGCCAAAAATGACGATTTAATGGGTTTTTAAAAATGTATTTTCGAGCAGAAAGTTTGGCACGTATTTTGAGGGTCGAGAAATTTTAAAAACTGATTTTTGATTTGGAAATATGATAGAGTTCGTCCTAATAAATGTTTTGATAGGTGGATCGTTCCGTGACTCCTAATAACGAAGTTTTTATGGCCGATTGAAGTTTGGAAATTTATATATATATGACAGCTATTTTTCCTTCTATATATGCTGTGCAGAAAATAAAGCGGACGTTTTGAGCACTTTCGAGCCCGTTTTGGCCATCCGGCGAAACACAAAAGTTGTCCGGAACGACGTTTCGCTTTTACGGTGTAAATTTTAGAGTCTAAGATTTAAAATGAATAAATTGGACCAAACCAAAGATTTAAAAATAAAAGTATTTTCTATTAGTGTGCAGAAAATTAAAGTGGCACAACAGTCATTTTCTAGTCCGTTTCAGCCCTTTCTGCCGAAACTGAAAAGTGTTCAAATAGATGTTATGCTCCCGGTAGAAAAAAGCTAAAAGGATAATGATGGATAGTTTAAGACGGGTTAAGACCAAAGTCAACGACTAGGAAAATTGTATATAAAAAGTCAACGTAAAAGTCAAACGAGGAGTTAAAAGTGGCGATTAGTCATTGTAAGGATTGTATGGCTTAATAAAAATAATAATAAATATTATTTTTGGGTTAAAACTATTTTAAGACCGTCGGTCGTTTCTAAATATAGAAAGTCTATAAATAGAAGCTTTTATATATATATATATATATTATATATATATATATATATATATATTGAAAATGTAACGTTGGGGATGTGATTAAGTAATTAGACATTGGTGTATTAGAGATTGGCGAAATAAGAAAACATTTTTGGTATTAATATATTTGGATAACCAAACTTACTAAAAAAGTAACTTTCTTGTTGGGATTAAAAGTCTTCTTGATGCTGTTAGAATTACTGCTGCTCATGTTTGTGTTAATGCTGCTCAGCTGGAGTTAGTATTGCTTAGAGACT